>JAVQIZ010145485.1:0-12958 GCA_036023535.2 Galaxias brevipinnis | reverse complement strand
GAACACTCGGCAGCCATTTTTTTTATTGTTCTGTTGTGGTTCTGTTCTTAACGTATTTGTCCTTCGTTTTCCCGTGTTTATTTAGGAGAAATCCCAACCAAGGTCAGGAGAAATCTCAACCAAGGTCAGGAGAAATCCCAACCAAGGTCAGGAGAAATCCCAACCAAGGTCAGGAAAACTCCCAACCAAGGTCAGGAGAAATCCCAACCAAGGTCAGGAGACTATTACCATCACCACCATTTTTCTCTAATCGTTTCATAAAGTAAATAAACATGACAGTTTCCAGGCCAATCATGAGGCACTTAGATGATCGGCCACAGGAAATCGTCAACTTTTTGGGGAGCTTTATTCCAGTCCGCAAACAACATTTACTATAAAGGTATTTACTGTATATATATAAAAAGAGGAATTTAACCAAATCTTAATAAGGCTAACTTTATTGCGGTTCTGACCAGCTTCCTTATGCCAGTTGAAACTCGGATAATGCCCCAGTGTTGCTGAAACTATATTTCTCCCCGTTGCCTATCATCAGTCTTCTTAGGAGCAATGTTGCCATCTATAGTACATTGTCCAAAGAGACGACTTGTACAGCACAGCCATAAAGACATAGCAACAATCTATAGTGGCACTGTGTTTCAGCTCAAAGAGTAATGAGTTCTCCATCAAGAACACACAACACGTATATTCGCCATAGGGAGCTCCCTAATTAACAGCTGATAAGGGGCCCTTAGTGCAGCTGGGCCATGCCATGGTGTTTGCATAGGATAGCCTGGGAAAACTCACACACACACACACACATACACACACATACAAACACACACACACACACACACACACACACACAAGTCATTGTCTGCTACGATGTCACCTGTCACTCTCCATGTGCTTTTTCCCCTTGTAGCTCCCACTCCGTCTGTTCTGGACTCCGGGGCTTAGTTTTGAATCTGCCGGCACCATAGGCTGAGCAAACATGGGACAGCAGTGCACGGAAATGTGTGTGTGTGTGTGTGTGTGTGTGTGTGTGTGTGTGTGTGTTGGGAGAGACAGAGAGAAGGTAAGTAGTGACAAACACAAACCCTCTGCAGTCACCGTGCTAAAAGATCGATTCAGAAAAACGTTATCGAAACTATTTTCTAATCAGGGGTAAAAGGGGGTTTCTGACAAAGTGTGTTATGAAAGGTCCCGGATTCTACGCTTCTTTGAAAAGAGAGAGTTAGAGAGCGGTCTACGGCTGACTCACGCTCGTATACCTGGAGCTAAACAGTGGGGCCTCCGCATTCCCACCGCCAGCAAGTCAAAACAACAACCGATCTCCGATGTCCAAGCTCCATTCTGGGCCGTTAAATCAACACAGCTGGACATCCTAAAATCCGTGTTTATGTCTGAGAGCTACCTTTCCGACGTGGCGCTAGGAATAGACGCGGAACTTCCTGCAGCTTCGCTGAAGGTGCATTCACGCCTCCTGTCAGAAAGAACACACAGGGTGTGTGAAGTATTTGGAGGCCAGGAGAGTATAGAGAGAGAGGGGGGATGGTGGTGGGGGGGATGGAATAGGATGAGAGGGAGAACAGGGTGGGGTAGTGGGGGGGGCGGGAGGTGGGGGGGTTAAGGAAGTGGTGACTACCGTGTGACAAGCGCCCCTGTTCCTTCCTGTTTCGGGCCTGGGAAACAGGAAGAGAAGCCGCATTATTGTGACGGACAGGAAATGCAAAGGTCCTCTAAATTAAGAGTCCCTCTTTTGGTTTGGCAGCGACAGAAGGATGTCCATCAGCACATCCCCGCGGAAGTGGCACGATGACACTATATCTGGCCCCGGCCATTTTTATACTGACAAATATTAAACCCCCGAGAATTAAACTGTCCGTAAATAGCTCACCTCTTCCTCATAAACAGTTTATTAAAAATGTCTAAAATCTTTCCTTTTTCTGTGAGGGCCAGTGAGTAAGAGCCTTATGCTGCAGACGACCAGTGTGAATGCAGTCTGTGGATGTGTGTCGATCTGACCCTGAAATGAAAATTATGTTCAGTATAGGCTACTTTTGTCCTTTCCAGTAAATCTATACTCCTATCATCAACACACAGTGTATTAAACAGCATAGACACAATATATTAAACTACTTCTGCGTTGCTGCTTAAATGTTAAACGTTCTGTGATGAGAAAAACATCTACTACCAGCCAGGACAGAGAGAGGTGTCACAGAGTGTTCAGGCATCAGGTTGATCCCTTATTAAAAATTTTTTTTATTTGTGACGCATTTTTTTTATTTGATTTGACAGGACAGCAGGTAGGATGTAGGAGAGAGTAGCGGAGACATGCAAAAAGCAGAAAGCCAAGAACGGGATTCGAACCCAGGCCCCGGCGGTAACGACTAGCCTTTATGAGGCATGCCTTAGTGGTTAGGGAGCTACAAAGGGGAAAAAGCAAATGAGTGACAGGTGACATCACAGCAGACAATGACCAAGGCTAAGGCCTAGCCCAATGAGCCACCCCAGGTTGTTTACCTCTTCCCTCTATCAATACATTCAGCTAGCCATCATCAACCCAACCATCACCTGTTCATCGGAAGATAAGGAGGAGGCTGCTGGTTGCTAGGAGAGCTGTATCTTTGACGACGACTACCCCCCCCTCCTAGTTAATCAACCTTCTTCTTTATCTGTTTCATCCTTTCAATTAGACCCCCCTTCTGGCTTGCGGCCAGGCTCCAGCGAGCAGATAACCATGGTAATGATTAATGAGCAGAGAGGCCCGTTTGTCTTTCTGATAGACCGCCTTGCTGCTGCTGCTGCTGGTTTGAGATGCTGGCCTTAATTACTTACATTTTATTTTCTATAATATAGGATATATCCTACATGTCGCTCTCTCTAAAGTGTCTTATTTAAAACGTCTGTGCAGAATGGAGAGTGAACAGTGGAAAAACCCTGTGTTTGTAATACCTGAACACCAGCCATTTGTCTGAGGTCTGTAGGTGGAACTCATCAGATGGGAGGGTGGTGCCTCTTGTAGGACATGGCAGGTGTTGGCCTTTGGATGCCGCCTCCTGGTGATCTAGTCGAGTGATTGGGGCCACCAGACGGCTGATATCTGTTTAATAGCGCTCTCAGTGCCCGTTGCCAACCCCCTAATGCCTCTCCTGTAGCCCCGCAATCAAAAGAACCACCGGGAACAATGTGTTAGCTCAATTAACTGCAGATCCATCAATGCTCAACGCCTCAGCTTTGACTCTCAATTAACGACAGGGAAGTCAAGCTGTACAGACAATCTATCTCTCTCTGTGCACATTCATCAGGGTGATAAGGAGATGCTTGGATTTGACTTGGTTACTAAAGGAGCTGATAAAAATATTTTTATAAAATGGAAAGAAAAATTTATATTATATTATATATATATATTATATTGTAAAAAGAGTTCCATTCGATCAAACAAGATAATAGTAAGAACAAATGGCACTGAATAGAATGCATAAAAGATTATTGGTATAAGAATAAAATGTAGGAAACATTACAGCAAGCACACATACTATTCCTAATTTTTATAATACACACATACAGTGAAAATGATATCCCCATAGTTAAAATTAAATAAAAAATAAAAAATTAAATAAAAGGAGCAAGAAACTGGATTGACACTGGATTGTGTTTAATGTAATGTGGAGAAACAATGTACTGTACCGTACAAAACTTTAACAAATTAGCAAACTTTACACAATAATAACATAATAATGATTACAAGTAATACTATCTTACTTCAGTTCTATAATCTTGTAGCAAAGGATTCAAAATATAATTTTTTTTTAGCAAATACAACCTTATAACAAAAATAAAGATTTACTGCCCTCTACTGGTCAAAGGTTGAATATTACAGAAAATAACATTCCGTTCAGAACAAAAGATTTGTTTCAATAAAATATAACAACCATATTTAGCTTTAATGGGCTCTGCAGATTTTTTTTCTGATTTTTTTTTTTTTTAACTCAGGTCTTTCTGAAGGAGCTGAAGGAGAGACTGAGAGCGGACGTCAGTACAGGCTGAGTTGATGTCGATGCTGGGACACCCTGGCCTCTACTTAAGCCAGGACTGTGAGCAGCCACAGCAGGCGGACAAGGTTTCAGCTGAACCCCAACAGCAGGGCCGGACGTGGGTCTGGAGGGATCCGGAGGTGAAGGTGCTGCTGCCGCCTGCAGGATGAGTCCCCGTCCCATCAGGGAAAAGGGGGCAGGGAGGGAGCCGGATGCTGCTTGGTTCACACTCTCCGTCCTAGCGCTCCCTCTGCCCATGGTTTCCATCAGGATGTCACGCAGACCTGGGCCTCCAGGGGGCGCTATGGGGCCGCTGGTGGACAGCTGCATGGTGAGGTCTCGGAACGGGCCGCGAGGCAGAACAGGGGTGTAAGATGGAGGTGGGGCCGGGGCAGAGGAGGAGGAGGAGGAGGAAGGGACTACAGATGGAGCTCGGGATGGTGTTAGTGCTTCGGTTGAGGATGAAGATGAGGATGTTAGGGCCTGGGGTGAGGATGAAGAAGTGGATGTTAGGACCTGGGGTGAGGTAAAGAATGAAGATGTTAGTGGCTGGGTTGAGGATGAAGATGAGGAAAGTGGTTGGGTTAAGGATGTTAGGGCCTGGGTTAAGAATGAAGATGAGGATGATGATGTTAGGGCCTGGGTTGAGGATGAAGATGAGGATGATGATGTTAGTGCCTGGGTTAAGAATGAGGAAGTTGGGGCCTGGGGTGAGATTAAGAATGAAGAAGTGGATGTTAGTGGCTGGGTTGAGGATGTTAGTGGCTGGGTTGAGGATGTTAGTGGCTGGGTTGAGGATGAAGATGTTAGGGTCTGGGGTGAGGTTAAGAATGAAGAAGTGGATGTTAGGGCCTGGGGTGAGGTAAAGAATGAAGAAGTGGATGTTAGGGCCCGGGGTGAGGATGAAGATGAGGATGTTAGTGGCTGGGTTGAGGATGAAGATGAGGATGTTAGTGGCTGGGTTGAAGTTGTGAGTGAGGAAGAGAATGTGGCATGGCTAAAGGCAGTAGCTGCTGCTGTTAGGGCTCTGGCTGCAGTGATTGCTGGGGTAACCATTGAAGCAAAAGATGGAGGTTTTAGTGCTGGTTCTGGGGATCGGCACTGGTTGGGGTCTGGGGCCTGAACCGATTCTACTGTGGTAAGAGCTCTTTGCAGAGTTGGTAAACGAGCAGCGCTCTGCGTGGTGACGGGGAACGAGGAGAGGGTGCTGGCTGGGGTTTGGTGCTCCGTGGCTGGGCATGGATCCAGAGTTGGGCCGTGGTCCTGGTCCTCAGTGAGAGAGGAGGAGGGGTGCTGGGGCTGGACCACCCGGGGGTCGGAGCGTTTCAGCAGACCCTGTTCTGTTACCGGATAACGTTCCATCGCCCATTCCCGACGCTCCAGCCGCATCTGCTCCAGCTCTCGCAATTCCTTAGGCAGCTCCAGAACACTGCTCTGGAAAGCCGAAACACGGAAACGCACAGACACAAACACGCATAGAGTCAGTTTTTCTAAGGTGTTGGAGAGGCTGAGTGAATAAGACTGGCTGTCAATCAAAGCAGCCGGAGACTGGCTGTCTATCAAATCAGCCGGAGACTGGCTGTCAATCAAAGCAGTCGGAGACTGGCTGTCAATCATAGCAGCCATAGACTTGCTGTCAATCAAAGCAGCCATAGACTGGCTGTCAATCAAAGCAGTCTGAGAGACAGGTTGCTACTGGTTACTGAGCATAGGCTCCTCCTACAATCAAACCGATGCTCCAGTTGCACAATCTGTGCCATTTACCTCAGCTATAATTACTATACTTATATATGTGTTTGTGTGAAAGAGAATTTAATCATGAAAATATGTTATCTATGCCATTCATCTATCTTTATTTCTAACAGGTACAATTAGATAACACACTCTCTCTCTGTCTCTGTGTCTGTCTGTCCGTCTGTCTGTCTATGTTTCTGTGTGTGTTTACGTGTGTGTTTACGTGTGTCTCTGCGTGTGTGTGCGTGTGCGTGTCTGTCTGTGTGTGTGCATGTCTATGTTTCTCTGTGTGTGTGCCTGTCTATGTTTCTCTGTGTGTGTGTGTGTATGTGTGTCTGCCTGTGTGCTGACCGTGCCGATGTACTGCATGTGCACGGTCTCGTCCCGGCTGCCGCTGAGGTAGGCGTCCACCCGCCCCGTGTAGTCGGCCATCAGAGAGTCCAGCAGCACCAGCCGCAGAGGCAACAGGTGAATCACTGAGAGAGCCATCACCTTTAGCAGGGACACGGGACACGGACGCACGTACCACACCTGACGGTCGTCCTGCAGCGTGCACACACACACACGCACGCACGCACGCACACGCAGACACACACACACGCACACACGCACACGCAAAGGTAGACTGGATTGTCAACTGGATTTATAAGAGCCTCTGATTATGTAGAATAGGCTGCATATTTCTTTTGGATACCTTTTCTCAAAGGAATACATTAAAGAACAAGAGTATGCTGTGCCTGTGACAAACATTTTTCTTAATTTATTTTCTCAAATTTTCTTTTCATTTGATTGTTGAGGACGAGGCAACTGAATAAAGCTAGCAATAGACATTTGAAAAGGTAAACAGTCGCTCACAACCGTGACCATCATTGCACAGCAGAGGTCAGACGTCAGGCATTATCAGTGTAGCAGAGTAAGGGAAACTGTCCATTCACGTCCGCAGTGAGGCATAAGTTATTTAACGGTCTGTGGTTTGTGTGTCCTTTACCTTGGTGAGCTGGGACTTGATCTTGAGGGAGGACAGCTGTGAAGGAGGCATCTTCAGATGGGTAGAGACCATTTCCTGCAGAGTACCCACTCTGTCTGGGAGGAAACCTCCCGTCTCGTTGTAAAAACAAAGCACGTCAGCAACCTACACACACACGCACGCACACACACACACGCACGCACACACACACACGCACGCACACACACACAAAATAAAAGTATACATAGTATGTAGATTAAGACAGTCACACAAACAGGCCGAACATATTATAGATATCAGCGTTTAAAAATGCAGCACATCAACCACCTAGACACACACACACACACCACAAACACACAAACTAAAAGTATATATAGGGTGCAGACTAAGACAGTAACACACACTGACCATATATAGAATAGAAAGTAACATATAACAACAGAAGCATTAACCACACACGATACACACACAGTAACATATCACATAATAGAAGTATACACCGCACAAACGCACGCACGCACGCACGCACGCACGCACGCACGCACGCACACACACACACAGGAGTTGCAGTAATAACACTACATCACAGAAGCTTCACCTGCGTGTCAAAGACGTTGGTGAGGTTGACTCCAAACTGAGTCATGAGACATCCTGCCATGCTTCTGCAGTCGTGGGTCACCTGCATCGCAAAGAGAGGAGAGACAGCGTGTAATATAGAAAAATAATGAACTTTAATTTTGTGAACACAATATCCTTGTAATCTCCAGCCGGTTATGCATGGTGTTCAAAACAATTCAACTGCAGCAGAAACTCTTTTATGCTCAATGGTGGGTTTAAAGAGGCTGGTATGCCATGAGTTATACATATTAATATTCAGCCAAATTAAACTATTCTTCTCATTCTAACTCTATGATTAACACACTGTAATGTTGTGTCAGTGTTAAGTATTTCTATAGGAAGTGTGAATCCGTGCCAGGCTGACCTTGAGGATGTGCTGGTTCTCTAGGATCATTGATAGGCCGTTCTTAAAGGCTCTGGCCCCCAGCTGGAGGACGTCAAACAGATACACCTTGTTCTTAGTGGCTATCTACGGGAGAGGCAGAACAGAGTGCATCTTTAATGTCCCCACAAACGAATCTGCCATTTTTGTAGTCCATTAAAAAAACAAGTTCACTAAATGTATATACAAAACGGCAACATCCTTGTGGTTTCTAAGGGAAACATCCCATCCTAAAATGACTGCGTTCTGTAAAACAGTTTAGAACATTTCATTTTTATTAACCGGATGAGGTCTTTCTTTGTTGTACTTTCTTTTTATTCACCTGTAGCCAGCAAAGTCTCTCGTGTTGGAAAGCTCCGACGCCATCAGCTCCGATACCAATTACCTGCTGCTTCCTGATGTGCATCACCTAGGTAACCAGAGAGCACAGCCATGACAAGATGACAAGAGACTTATGCTGTAAATGGCTCATTAGATAAGCTAAATCCATCATTCATAAAAAAAACAGTGATGAAACTCACAGCCGGACCAAACTTCTCGTGGAACTCATCAACAACCATGAAGTTGACGTACTGTTCATCCTCATCATCTTCATTTAAAAAAAAAAAAGAAGAAGAAAAAAAAAAATCACACTTTGTAAATGTGGCTGTCTCATTTTGGGTTTAAGTCAAACAACCAGATAACTAGCTTCATACCTTATAGGATTAAATAACCCATTATGGATAGTACACGCACATATTACGAGAGAGAGAGAGAGAGAGCAAGAGCTGAACCCTAAGAAGAGTCCCCTGAGCTAGTTGGTGCTGAGACTGACTAATCATGTTATTCTAGAACTACATTCTCACGCTAACACTGCTTTAGAAATACAATTTAGTGTCAATCAAATTATCAAACAAAGCAAAGAGTCATATTTGGAACATTGGAATCAAGAAACTAAAACTCAAAGCAGATTAGACTGCTACCATTCCCTAAACAGAGAATATAAATTGGCTGAATATCTCTCCACTCTCAGAGATATTAAGGAGAGGCAGATCCTTACCAAGTACAGGCTGTGACCACCATTTGGCAATCGAAAAAGGGAGATGTAAAAAGTCATGGCTTCAAAAAGAGAAAAGGATGTGCGGTCACTGTAAGACAGCTGAGGTTGAGACAGATGCACTTCCTTTTAACGTGTGAGAAATTCAAAAACACAAGGCAGCAATACTTGCGCAAATTTGAATTACTAATACCAAATTTCAATAAACTAAATGACGACTACAAATTCAGAGCTCTCCTAGAAGAGAATAATAATGTGGCAAAGCTTGCTGCAAAGTACATTCATGTATGCCACAACCTGAGGGAAAGTGTGTGATCAATCACATGCACACACACCCACACTGACATAAAAATAATAATCCCGAAACAGATACATTAAACACATATACATGCAACACAACACAAACAGGGAAACAAGTGATGCAGGATGGCCTTGTTTTGTACTCACACACACACACACACACACACTGCATTATATATGTTTTTACACAAATACATTTGTAATCGTTTCATTATTTTTATACAGAAAAAGATTTGTTGTGTGCATGTAATCACATCAATGGTGTGTCAAAGTAAGCCTCAAAAGGTATGCATGCACATAGGGAAAGCTGAAACAGTCTAGCACCATGACTTGACGGGTTAAAATCACGGAAGTCTTACCATGCCAGATAGAGAGCAGCAAAGAGTGCCAAGCCCAGGACACCCTTCAATCTGCTGCCATATCTATGGTTCTGAATGTACATCTGCACAAATAGCAGTGGCAGGATGATAGTGTGCTGAAATAAAATACATAGCAAATGTGAGTGGTTTAGAGAGGCCAATTCCTTTTATAAGACATATGATACAAGGTCATGCTTTGATTGCCTAAATTTCCTCTGTATAGCTATTATTAGCCTAAAGTCCACAATTGCATCATTTTCGCAGCACTTACCAGAGCATGGTTCAACCAAATGGGAATAATTTCATCTAGGTACTTTGGATATACCAGCTCTCTGTCATAGGTATATAAGGACCAGAAGGACAAAAATACAAACTGTAGAAACATAAATAACTCAGGGTTAGACGCATTTTTTGTAATTGTAGACAATTTTTTATAGACTATGTAGCCTATAGAATTAGTGCAAATGAATCCACTTACTGAACCAACAGGAAACGCTAGAACAGTGAATATGTTGTCCCTTAATTTTACAAGTATAACTGGGGCTCCACCACGTAAACCTTTGGCTGGAAGTATTAGGTGTATTATGTCAATCAAGACGCACAGTCCAAAGAACACAGTTTGCATTACCTGTGATAGAAAGACGGTTTAATTATACATTATTCTGATGTATACATAGCACCATTCTAGAAAATATAGGAAGCGACCTTTAATTATTTATTATCTAATCATGTATGGAACCTTAGTAATGAACGTGCTACGCAATCAACGTCACCTTATCTTCAACAATAGCTAACTTTATTATTGCAGATACAGAAGCCGTGCTTACCAGATTAAGAAACGTCAGATATTTCCATCGTCCACCGTAGGATTGCGCGCCCGGGTGTCTTTCAGTGCTCTTTAAAGAGCAATTAACCGATACAGTAAACACATACCATGCAAATATAGCAATATGAATACACACGCACAAACCCCAGGACATGGTTGTAGCCATTTTGACAGCATCTGACAGTTCATGTTACACGTGACCACTGTAACGCTAAACCTCAAAGAATCTGAATTTGAAGTAAGGGGTTGCCAGGATGTGCGGAGATGTTTCGGCCTGAACGAGTGCCTGAAGCTGGAAAGTCCACCCATACGGGCTATATATTTATTTAATAAAATATGCACAATAATATATCTGTGGAAGATTAATACCTTCCTTTGATTATACTATTAATTAATTAATTTATTTATTTATTTTTACTTTTAGGCCTGCTTTAAGGGAATTACATTGACATAGGCTATATATCGGCTGCAAATAGGCATGATATAAAACTTGAAATCATAGCACGCTATTAAAAGGAAAATTATCATAGCTAAGAAAAAAGATTTATAATCATAATCAACATTATAGCCTAATATAGGCTTCACCAACAGAGGGAGGCAGAGCTATGAGGTAAAAACAAGAATGCCTATCTGTTTCTTACATTTCTATGTACAGAATGCGCGTCAGTGAGAGATATCCGTGCTCCACATGGGCAAAAATTCTATGCCTACTGGGATACGAGTTCTTTCACTGACAACTGTAAAGTCCTTCAACTTTCTTTTCGGAATTAAAAACTACATTTCCCAGCATTCACCAATACTGTGGCAGTCGCAGCTTGGTGATTTGACATCAACTAACCGCTTCGACCAGCAATTACAACGAGATGCCGGGAGAGGCGAAGGACAGCCGAACTGCAAATATGGAGCGATTTTAAGATACACCCGAAACCCTCTCGTGTCAGAGGAAATTAAACAAGAGCATCTACATGAACAGTAGATTCATATCAACAGCGGCAACAAGAAACACAGAAGTAACAATCATGCAATTTAAATTCAGAAGAATCTAACTCTCATCCTTCAAGGTTTGATCCGCTTGAAGCCCTTCCCCTCATCCTTTTTTAGTAAGATCAGCTGGCGTTGCAGCCGAGGTTGATCACCATCCCTACCCGGTACAATGTCTGTGGAGGAGCAGCGTTTTCCCGACGCAATGTTGGTAGTAGAGACCGGACCGGAGTGGCTGCGTGCTGAGATAGAGCGTCTTTCCCGGGAGCTGAGTGAGACCACGCATGAGAAGATCCAAGCTGCCGAGTACGGTCTTGCGGTGCTGGAGGAGAAACAGCAGCTCAAGCAGCAGTATGACGACCTGGAGATCGAGTATGACACGGTGCGCCAGGAGCTCGACTTACTCAAAGAGGTAGGCCCATTATTATATGGAGAAAATGAAAACGGATAAACCTACCTCAATAAACCCAAGTGAACACACATGATCATGATTTTACAAAAATATATATATGATTCTATGAATATGATTTGCTTGATTTGATAGCATACCTTTCAGGCGAAATGTTAGGTTGACCCTGACTTGTAAGGTATACATGGGGCCTTCATGGATATTCTGTAATTTAAGACTGACTTTGGGCCAATCTACCAAATAACAGCATCACAATAGCAGCATCACATACAAGGTTAAACGATTAGGAGCTGAGAAAATGATGAGGCAGGCAGGCTTCCTGTTTCACAGCACTCAGGGATTCCCTTCGGTGTTCAATATGAATTTTTTTCTAGCCTCCACTTAAATTTCTCTCTACATGACCACATAATCTATCGCCTTAATGGTGCTGTAATGATATGTTACAAGTAAAGATTGGGCCTAAAGATACCTTATTGATTGAATACGCAAATATTCAATTGCATTAGCCTTTCTGGGTTCCGGTCAGCACTCCTGTGACAAGACTTCTTAAACTCACAGTTTGAAAAGGACAGCGTTGAGTAAAACAGGAATTACTTGTTCAGGAGAAGAAGAAAAAAAACGGGCATGCTTTTGAATTTTTAAACATCCCGCCTGAAAAGACGAGGGAAGGATGAGTCAGAGGAAACCAAACAAGTTAAGGCCACGCGGGAATGCTGATTTCACTCTGCGAGGCAGTGGCACAGAGATAGAAATAAATGATGGCTCTGTATTCCAGAGTCCAGCCTCTTCCCATCTACTCTCCAACACTCTCCAGTCAAAGTAATGTTTCCTATCCGCAGCAGCCGTTGAAACCCTGTGATTTAGATTAAGAGAAGGAGGGCAGGAGGAGGTCATCGAGTCTGGCTGCCATTGTAGCCCCAGAGCAGTTCTGTGTTTTAGAGTAGTCAGAGAGAGTAGTTATGTCCTCCGCTGAAGACTGCTTGATTCGTCACTTCCTGCTATGTGGAACTCATCTCAAAGACTTTGGTACTTCCCTGTTTCCTCCCTCAAGGTTAAGAACCAATGGCTGAGAGGGTATGTCTCCCCATGACAAATCCCTGCTTCGCCCTGCCACAAATGCTCCCCTGGGTATTAGTGTTTGTTGGGGATTTGAGACAGAGGATGGAAGAAAGAGAAGCACTAAGCAATGAAAGGGCTATGGCGAGAATTCATTTATGGTTGAACATATGCGTGATGTAGATAGAATTTCAGCCAAGATTATTTCTGTTTTGTCTCTTGCATATTTTTTCCTTCTCTCTGTGTGGGGGGGGGGGGGGGGGGGGGGGGGGGG
>JAVQIZ010145463.1:0-21647 GCA_036023535.2 Galaxias brevipinnis | reverse complement strand
TCTCTCTCTCTCTCTCTCTCTCTCTCTCTCTCTCTCTCTCTCTCTCCCTCTCTCTCTCTCTCTCCAGTCATTGAGGCGGTGTCCCTGCAGGGCCGGAGAGAGGAGCACAGCCTGGTGTCCACAGGCTCCTTTGTGGTAGGCAACACCTCCCTGGACTACCAGAGAGGAACGGACAGACAGACCCTCAGGACCCACGGCCCACTCAGGGCTGACTACATCATCAAGGTGAGACAGAGTAGAGGCTGCCCTGACTTTACGGCTTGCGTCCAGACTAGAGTTAGAATAGATTTGGTTGAGCAAGATGGTGAAATTGATCTTAGCTTTAACACAGCAAACATGCTCCATGGAGATCATTGCCATTAAAGACCTTGATATTATTGTTGGAAGAGCCTTCTGTATTCAGATTTAGTTTCAGCCGAGTTTGGCTAATTGCTGTTTAACAGAAGCTTCAGACATGGTCACACTCTAATTATATTCCTTACTGGATCGTGCGAACATGAGGACAGATGTAGTTTATGTAAAACAAAGGTCACATTTGGGCTAGACTTGACAGCAGACTCCGATTTGTGTGAAATGGTTAGAACAAAAACAGAGTGGGTAGCTCTGCATGTAATCTCTCCCATCACAGTTTTAGAAATGGGAGCCGAAGGTGTGGCGTTTCACACGGAACCAGCGACACCATGATGTCATGTGCTAGAGGCTGTGGACTGCAGCCCATAGCAGCGAGCACTGTTACTCCCCCAGCATCCACACGAGACTTATTTGTTTTTATGAAAATAAATCCTGCCTCAATCTGATGTTCCTCTCCAAAATGTTTATTCAGCATAAAATGATTGCCATCGAAGTCGTCCATTTGATTAAACAGATACAAGGCAGTGTTCCAAGTCGTTGATTGCGGCTAGGTTTTCCTGATGGATGAATGGGATGAAAAGGATTGGCCTGGTTTAGGTTGGCACCGCAGTCTGGACCCGAACAGCCTGGCCTTGTTCTGTAGCTCCTGGGTCAGTGCAATTAGACCGGGTTATATTTCAATCATCCAAAGTGGTCACGTCCCCTCTCACCATGTTAGTCTGCTACTGACAGTGGGGTTCTAGAAGCCCCGTTGACTTCCTGTCCATGGCCCTGTGTTACAGGTGAAGTATGCCGGCACCAGGGACACCGTGGTTCAGTTCCTGTACTACCAGCCAATCAGATACCAGTGGAGGGAAACGGACTTCTTCCCCTGCTCGGTCACCTGCGGAGGAGGTGAGGCTGACCTCAGACCTGCCTTCAAAACACCATGTCTGTGTTTCACACTCCGTGCTGTCATATCTGGGTCCATATTTGAGTGTGAGTGTGTGTGTGTGTGTGTGTACTTGTGTGTGTGCGCGCGCGCGTGTGTGTGACGTCCAGGCTACCAACTCAACTCGGCGGAGTGCACAGACATCCGCTCCAACCAGACGGCGGCGGAGCTGCACTGCAACAGCTACCCGGAGAACACCAAGCCCACCCCCAAGCTCAAGGAGTGCAACATGGAGCCCTGCCCTGAGAGGTACATCTGACCCCAACCCAGCACTTCTCTGTCGCTGTGCGGCTGTAAAATGGCTGCCGCCAGGCGGGTGGGCGGGACTGTGACGCTGTGCTCTGGTGTTTCCCACCTGCAGTGACGGATTCAAAGAGGTGATGCCCTACGACCACTACCAGCCGCTGCCTCGGTGAGTAGAGGTCACTCCAGCCCCCCCAAGGCACTTTAAATACCCTCAGTACCCTCAGCCCACCCCCCGATATAAAGGCCCCCATCCTGTTCAGGCTGACTTGGTCCCTGCATCACTCTAAGGGACTTCCAAACAGCCCTTGTGTGCACATGAATAGTTGAGGCTTCCGTCCAAGCGAGTGTTTTTACTGCCGCCGTGCGTCTGCTCCGTAGATCAAGTTGTGCTGGGCTCAGACTCTGACCTCAACCCCTGGCACCGGAGACCGGGGGTTCTGATTGGCTCGACCGGCTGTGACCCCTCCGGTCTAACTGGGCTGCCGTTTCCATTTGACAGGCCTGGACGCGTACCCCCCCCCCCCGTCGCTGCCCAGCAGGCCCCCTTTGGTCCCGTTGCCAACGAGGCAGAGCTATGAACGCAGGTTTCTAAATGCCGTTTACAGGGATGTCTCACGTGGAGCTCGGTCCACAAGCCAAAGGGGACGATCAGTCCCTCGTCTAGTGGGACCGGTGAAGGGCTGTGTCCGCCCTGGCTCGGTCCACTCTGCTCGTGAGCCAGCTCCGTCCCTGTGCACGCCCTCCCTCCTGACGGCTGTTCTGTTCCCCCTCCCCTCTCTCTGCCCAGCTGGGAGCAGGGGCCCTGGACCGAGTGCTCCATGTCGTGCGGGGAGAGCGGCGGCTGGCAGGAGCGCAGCGTGGTGTGTGTGGAGGAGGACGCGTACGGCCAGTTCTCCCAGGTGGACGAGTGGAAGTGCACCCACTCCCCGCGGCCCGAGACCCGCCAGAGCTGCAACTCCTTCCCCTGCCCGCAGTGGGTGGCCATGGAATGGTCCCAGGTGAGCTGCTGCCCCTGCTGTGTCCATTGGAGACCCCGTGCAGCTCCACCATGTGCATTCAAGTGGTGTGGTTCAGTCCTCGCCACACAGGGCTAGCTCGCTGGATGAACGATGGTGGTGTTTGTGGACTTAGGTGGTTGAGCGTGGTGTGTGGAGGTGATTTGCTTCCTCCAGCGTGTGGAGGGGCCTCTCTAACGTGTGTGTGTGTGTGTGTGTGTGTGTGTGTGTGTGTGTGGCTCTCCGCAGTGCACGGTGACATGCGGCCGGGGCCTGCGCTACAGAGTGGTGCTGTGCATGGACCACCGCGGGCAGCACACTGGCGGCTGTGTCGCCTCCCTCAAACCACACATCAAAGAAGACTGCCTGGTCCCTGTGGCCTGCCACAAGCTCAGAGGTAGAAGAGAGGTGTATGTGTGTGTGAGTGCTACAGTTGTGACTCAGAGGTTGTCTGAAGGATGGGTGAATGAGATACGGCCCTGGGCTGTCTCTAATGCTCTGAGTCACCAGCCTCGTAAACCTGACTGGCCTCATTTACATCAACACAAATCAATAGCGCCTGATTTACGACCCGGCTCCCATCCCAAATGAGCATCCTTGCTGCGGGATCTTTTTTTTTTTAAGGCTAATATTTCCCCCGTAAAAACCTAACATTTCTGCACACCACATATATTCCAGATGTCTACACGGATGCCAGTTCTGATTATCTGCCATTAGAGCTAAAGCTCTATGCAATGAGCCAAACCCAGACACTTCAGAGTGTACACAAAGAAGCACCCACACACTCAAACACACACACTCAAACACACACACACACACACACACACACACACACACACACAAACGCACACACACAAACGCCCATGCACACGCACACACACACAAACACACACATGTCACCGGTCCAGACAGCCCTGTCTCTCAGCCACTTGTAACTGTGAGAGTAAGCCCGGGTTTGGAGTTAATAGACTGTTACATAAATACTGGGTTGACAGAGAGGGAGATTTATGACGGGCCGTATCTGGCAATATCTGCATATTGAGTCCTGTATCTGATGGACTTGACTAACTCTGCCATCAGCACGGTCTCGTAATAGATTGCTGGGTGGAGTCAGTAGACGCTATTTAGTAGACACTTAAGAGACTGACAATGAGGAATTAAGGTGTTGGATCAATTCCTTCTCTCTATCTCCCCGGGTCTCTAGGCCTGTGTTCCTTGTTCAGTGGAGGAGTAGCACGGTTTGCTGTCTCCTTTTTTTAGAGTCCCTTCCAGTGGAGGCCAAGCTGCCCTCCTTAAAGCAAGCTCAGGAGCTGGAGGAGACACGCACTGCTACAGAGGAGCCGACGTGAGTAAACTACACACACTCATGCATATTTATACTCACACACACACACCCACACACACACACACGCACGACAAAAAGTGTGGCCTTCCTCCCTTAGCTCAGCCACCACCAGCCAGGCTCCATTAGACTTGAAGCCACAACGGAGGCTCAGAGTGCTCTTTTTCTTTTTACAGCACCATCTCTCACTGCTGCTGTTTTCCTGACATACTCTCAACTCCCAAAGAGGTCTAATTTTAGGGTTATTGGACTATATCTCCTCCATCACCGTAACACTATCTCCCAATAATAATAGCAAGGGGAGTAAAGAAATCCTCGCACAGGCCTCCGAGGAAAGTAAAAAAAGTAGGCAGTGGCCCCCCAACACACACACACACACACACACACACACACACATCGGGGCCTTTGCGGTCTACCAAAGACATCTTTCTCTGGGTTTGTAAAAGGCGAGTGTGTGGGGTAAATGTACTTAACAAGTCACAGAGGATCTAAACGAGCGTGTGTGCTGTGTGTGTGTGTGTGTGTGAGTGCCTGTGTCGTGTTCCGTTGTATTTCACAGAGGGAAAAATCCCCAGCAGTAATCTTAAAGTGGTCAGCCTCCCAGGGCTACCAGATCTAGTGTATCCTCCGATAAGTTGTCTTGGATTACCGCTGTAGTTGTTAACCCATATCAAAGAGACACAGCCTTTCTTCCAGCTCACTCAGGGGGAGCAATGGGAGTTGGGTTGCCTGTTTGGAAAAGGGTTGCCAGGTTGGATATCTTTCTTGGATCGGGATAGGATACAGAGGTCTGGGAGGACCCTCTTTGTGTTTGTAGGTCTGTGTTCTCAGGTCTGACATCCAGATGTGCAAACACAGGCTCCTGTCATGGCCCTGATAGTGCTCTCACAAACACACACGCTAACCGTCGCCGAGCTCTGACAGGGTCGTTAGGGGAGACGTCTCACGCGCGGAGCTTATCCAGAGGCCTGTGATTCTCTCCCGCTCAACTTCCTCTCCTTCCGCTGCTAATGATAAGCATGTGATGGTGGGCCGCCGCTGTGCGCTAGCCTGCCCTGATATGCACCCTGGGATCCGTCAGAACCTGGAGCTCACACACACCTCAGACGCATCTGCAGACACCTCTTGCATAAGCGAAGGAGGACACACACACACACACACATACACACAAACCCACCCACACACCGACCGACACACGCATCCTCCCCGTGACAAAGTTCAATCTGAAGATGTTGCCATCTGAATATATTAATATGTCATTGCAACCTATTGATACCTGCTCATCGCACACGTCTCTGTCAGAGAGCGGGGGATTAACCCCACCCCCCCACCCCCTCCATAGTCTGCTTTCACCATCATGCCCAGCTCTGACATCAGGATCTGTCTTAATGACATGCACACATTAGTTTAAACATGACACAGTGTGGCTGGGAGAGAACAGCAGGCCTTATAAAAACCCAATCCCCCGAGCAGGATAGCTGTTTACACAGCGGGCCACTGGGCTGGGGGGGAGTGACCCCCGCGCCGGCTGGAAGGGAGCTTGAAGGCGAGCCGAGCGCGCTCTGACAAGCCTAACTGCTTTCACAGACTCGGCCGAATAGCCGGCGCTTTTCCAATGCTTCTTTTCAGGAGAGCATCACAAAGACCGAAAAACAAAAAGAAATAAAAATACAAAAAAAACAGCGAGTCTCAAAAATTGTCCCGATTGGGTCTCTATTACTCTGGACACTGTGCGCGTCTGGTTATGTACGGTAAGTGGAGCTCTGCGTGCGGAGCATATTTGGCCCATCACGTTCTGGCGCCAGCTCTCCCCTTCTCTCTCCACCTTCATCTCTCCACGTGCACGCTCTCTGTGAGGCACGGCAGCGCATCACCATCGAAATACGCCCTCAACGTTTTCCAGAGGCGGGCCGCGCTCTGGAAGGAAAAAAGTACGATCCGATGAGTAAAACACGTAGCGATTTCCTCTGCGTCGAGGCAGTAACTTCTTTCTTTTTTTTGGTCGGCCGCTCGTTCCTTTCTGACGTTGAGCTGGAGGTGTGGATGTATTTATCCAAGCCCGTTTGATACGGTGAAAAGTACCTCTGTCTTTTTAGATCAGTCTGTCTGCCAGCGCTGCAGAGCCCCGAGTAATCTATCCTTGTGTTAGGCTAGCTGTAGCCAAAAGGTGTCGGCGGTTCAGCCTGGGCTTACCTGACACCAGCCACAGCTGTGCTCACCAGGGGAGCAGGGGACTGGGAGACTTAGAGCTGTTTCCCTGCCTGGACCGTTAAAAGAAGTCGTTTCATAACAACTGCTCTAACAGATCCTCCGGTGCAGGCAGTCCAATATGTGTATCAGAGTCCCCTAGCTTTAAGCAGCTGTGGAGACTCACAATATAGCTGTCTTTAATACTGACACCGTGGTTAGGAAGCAATAGTGTGCAGAGAATTAGGAGAGGAGGGATACGTACAGACATAGAATGTTATTAGACACATCCGTCTTCTCTTGTTGTGTGCAGGTTTATTCCCGGGTCCTGGTCTCCCTGTAGTGCCACCTGTGGGCCTGGAAGGCAGACGCGTGACCTTAAGTGCAAGGTGCTGCTGTCCTTCACTCAGACGGAGGTGGAACTGCCAGAGGAGGAGTGTGGACAAGACAAGCCTCAAGTGGAGAGGGCCTGCCATGGGGGACCCTGTACTGGAGGCCCAGGCTTGTCTCCCGGCCTGCTGGAGCCTGGGGGCCCTCACACCCAGGGAGAGGAGCTCCACCACTGGGACTACAGGGGCTTTACTGTCTGCTCAGCCTCCTGTGCTGCAGGTGAAATGCAATCTCCCATCTGTCAGTCTCTCTCTCTGTCTCTCTGTCTTTCTCTCTCTGTCTCTCTCTCTCTCTCTCTCTCTCTCTGTCTATCTATCTATACATATCTCTCTCTCTGACTCCCTGTAGCTTCCACCCTGTGTCTCCTGTAGGGAAGCAGACGGCTATTGTGAGGTGTTTGAACCGGAGGCGAGGGGAGGAGGTGGAGGACAGCCTGTGCGATCCCTCCAGCAGACCCCCGGTGATGATCCGCATCTGTAAACCCGAGCCCTGCCCCCCGAGGTGAGCACCACAGCGGCAGCAGCGGCCACCTGTGAAGTACACCAACCAGAGGGTTGCCATTAATAGTGTCTTGGCACAGGGATTTGGCCCCGTTACAGTTGACAGTTGGATTACTGGCAACATAGCATCAGCCCTACTCAAAGGTTGGGTACTTAGGACCGGGGGACAGCTGAGAGCGGTGTTTTTGACAGTATGATCTTCTGCCCAACGGGCCAGTGTTACTAAACGGTATCATGTGAACTCACCCAGGGTTAAAGGCCTATCAGAGGGGCTTATTTGCGCTCTGCACTAATCCCATTTTGCATGCTGGCAGCCACCTGCTCCTCCCTGGACTGCGGATAAACACACATTAGCATACTCCTGACAGGTTTCCGTAGTTACTCAGCGTCCCCTCGGTTACTGGTGCCGGTCTGAAGGCAAGCCGGTCACGTCACTCGCAGTAACTGCTGGGAACTTATCGCATGTCTCTGTTCCCGTGGAAACATCCTGCTCTAGTGCGCCGTCTGCCAAGGTAAACAGGGCGGCAGGCCAGAGGTGACGAGGCGCTGTCCTGGACCATGGACCGTGCTGCCACAGCAGCTTCCAGCAGCCTCTGGTCCTGCAGTTGTATATTTACCAACAAACATGGACCGCAACCCCCCGGCCCCAAAAATAACCCAGTGTGGCTGTGAATAGCAGTAAGTGGTCAGTTCCTTTGAAAGCAGTTCAAGTCATTTGAAATTAGCAAAGAGGAAGAGGCCCAGAACATCGAGCAGGCCTTGTTTGAAAGCCAAGCCAGGCCCTGAGATAAGGATCAGCCAAAGCCCATATCGACGTCACGAGCCACAGAGCCAGCCCCCGTCATTTGAAACATACACACAAAGCAGGTGGTTCCAATATTACTGGCAATCTTCCCTTTTCCTCTCCTTCCTTATGAAATCCTTTGTGTCAATAGAACAAACTCATGTGATCAGAGATGTTTCATTTAGAATGAGCCACTAGCTCCAAACATTTTTTCCCTACCATGTTAGAATAACTTTGTTGATGGTCAGAATTACAGTGGAGATAAACAGGGCTGGTTTCTATGGTTGAATCATTTGGCATAAACATTATTGTTTGAAGTTTAATGACAAGGTGGCACGCTAGGGAGCGATGCCTCTGTTGTAGGGAATTGTTTCCTAACATGGCTGGGACCTCAAAACAACTCCTAGCAGCTGAAACAGTAAACAGAAGAAGCAGGGACAGCTCTACAGAACCAGGGAGGAAACAAAAGCAAAAATGGCAGCTTCTGGGTTCAACAGGCTAGCTCACCAGAGCAATGGAGCTCCACACATATGTTTTGATTTGATTTGATTTGATTAGGATCCCCATTAGCTGATGCGAAACACCAGCTACTCTTCTTGGGATCCACACAAACATGTGACAAAGATAAAATCAACACACAGAAACAAGAGGTAACAGAAGAACAATAACAAACTAATACAATATGTGTTATTGAAAATAATAACTAATAAAAAGAGACAAAAACATCAAATCACATCACGTTTATGTTGGTATGTACTTTTGAATACTGTGTTTTTTGGACCTGTTATTGTCAGAATGGAGTGAGGCCCGTTATCAGAGTGGGTGTGAAGGCAGGGTCAGTGGTGGCTGGACTCCACAGCACCAGACAGCCTGGGACTTATTTTGGTCCTGTGCCCTACAGTCTGTCCTGGACACGACCCGGTAACAGACGAACCCTCTGGGAAAAGGATTACCATGACTCTAATAATACTTCACATGAAGCCACACACACACACATGCGTGCGCACACACACCCACGCACACATACACGCACACGCACACACACACACACACACACACACACACTTGTCAGGGGCAGTGTACAGCACATCCATCACTTTATGGAAGTGTTCCCCATGTGAAACAAAATAGGAGAGGGTCTACGTGGAATTAACTGCTAAACAATAAAGACTAAAAGACTAAAATCATCTAATTATCTAACCGTGATGTATTTTACTGGCTCTTGATTATGATTAATAACATTTTTCTCTTCTCAGGCCCTATCCTACGCCATTACCACCCACTGGAAGTTCAAAAGCACCACAGTTCAAATAGGAGTCTATCTGAATGGGTGCCAAACTATTTTGGAGTAAGAATAAGTTCAGATGCAGGCAACCCTAATCTAGTTGATGGAGTTGGATGCTTTTCTAACAGCGGGGTTAACCACAGCAGGGTCTGAATCATTATAACGTTGTCCAGCAGTGAGGTATCATGACAGCACCGTTTTAGGCTACACATGAAACTACTGTAGTATTTGCTGTACTGATGATGTGCAGTACACAAGGATCCGTTTAGGTCCCTAAGCCAGTGTTGGACCAAGACGGGACTCTGGTCTGTTTTCAAGAAACAAACTCTGATTGGCTTGTCAGCCTGGTGTTTCGTAAAGGGACTGTTTTCACAAGAATAGAACACTGTGTGTGCGTGCAAGCACACTTACACACAGGTATACACACGCGCACACACACACACACACACACACATACACACACATTGCAGAGATTGTTTTTCCAATAGCTGTCCCCTTGCCAAAGTCAGCAGGACAATTGGCTCTTAGGGCTAATGTGCTCAGAGTTTTTAGGAAAAACTAATGTTGATTAGGAAAGGACTGTTTTATTTACCTTTTTCTATGAAAACTGATTGATCAAAGAACATAAAGGCAGATATAAAGAAACAATTTGAGGTGCAATAATAAAAATAATGCTAAATGAATTTGGACATACAAATCCTACATTTTCCATTTGGACTGCAGATCCTCTTTTGTTCCAGACCCTTTTCTCATGCTAAAAACTAGTTCCATAAAGATGATTGTTACAGCAGTAGAAGAAGACTTATTATTTCAGTCAGGACTATGACCGGATTGCAGGGGAATACTAACTCTCTAAAAGCAGATTGATAATCAGGAAATGGCTTTATAGGTCAACTCTGGGAGAAAATGTCATATGCTATTCCTTTTCATTCATGCGTCGGCATAGCTGGGAAGTGTAGCGTGTGACATCATATGTTGCATCATGGTCTAGCCTCCCTCTTAATTCCTTTTAATCAGAGTGGCTCTGCGTTTGTGCAGCCGTCTTGCGTTGCCTGCATTAAAAAAGCCTTGAAGCATTATGCACAGACCAACCTAATGTGAATAAATTAGCCGTTGTCAGAGCAGGAACGTGTCTCCAGAGGGTGGTAAAGCAGATGCATGTTCGCCCATTCAGTAGTCGTCCAGTCTGGAGGCGGATCTGATCCCGAGCCTGATTTACGGCTCCCTCCTACTGTGTTAATAAATGTGTGTACAGGAAGCAGCTGGAAGGGGCCGTACCCATATACTAGCATGCTCATCCAGGCTACTATGGACGTACACCCTCTGGGGCTAGGCCTGTAGGAAGGTACACACTAGCGTACTCATCCAGGCTACTATGGACGTACACCCTCTGGGGCTAGGCCTGTAGGAAGGTATACACTAGCGTACTCATCCAGACGTCCTATGGATGGACACCATGCCAAGGCTAGACCTGTAGGAAGGTAGTGCAGCGTATCCCGACCAGTGAGCCGTCAGATATCGTCAGGTGTGCTGTGGAACTTGGGGAAAGTCACATGTGGGAAAGATAAACAAATGTTTTGTATTCAGTTTGATTCAGTTTTACATCTGAGGTGTGCTTCAAAATAAAATAAAAATGTTTATGTAAGTGTGTCGTGGGTTGGAAAAGGTTGGGAAACGCTGGTAGGTCTCACTGTGGGGTGAAACAGTTCTTCTATGTGAGTGTTTCTCTCATTCTCTCTCTCTCTCTCTCTCTCTCTCTCTCTATCCCTCCCCGCTTGGCGTGGCTGCACGCGGCTGTTGTGCATCACTCCTTTGTAGGGCGTTCTCCTTCCTGCCTTGTGTTTAGCATTACTTTATGGAGGCAATAAAAAACCCCAGAGCTCCCCACATTCGGTCCCTGAGCTGGGTGTCGTCAGAAACCATTGAGCCTCCAGTCAGGAAAGACTGCAGTCCCCTCTCCCTCTGCTTCCCTTCGTTTGAGGAAAGCGATTATCCTTTCCATTCAGCTTTTCTCCTCCCCTGTTTGTTTGTGTTTTCTTTTTTGTGTGTGTGATCGATCATAGAGAAACAATTGCAGAGGGAGAACGACTACATTGACCTGAGATATTGACCCGACAGGGTTGCCACTGAGGGCGACACGTAGTTGATCCGTTACTAGGTCCTTAGCTCATTTGTTCCTCTGCTTTCCCCTGTCTCCAGGTGGGAGGTGACGACGTGGACGGGTTGCTCGGCGACCTGCGGCGTGGGGATCCAGACCCGGAGCGTGTACTGCATGCGCCTGCAGTCTGTGGAGCAGCAGGACAGCCTGGGCGTGCCGGAGGACGAGTGCCGGGAGTTCAAGCCAGCCATCCTCCGGCCCTGCAACCAGGTGGACTGTCCCCCGGCCTGGGAGGCCGAGGCGTGGCAGGAGGTAGGCGGCCGTGGTAGCGGGTGAAGCAGGAGAGGGAAAGAGAGAGAGAGATAAAGACGGAGTAAGAGAAAGAGAGAGAGAAAAAGAAGGAGTAAGAGAAAGAGAGAGAAAGAAAAAGAGAATGAAAGTGCATAGGGAAACTCTTTGTCCTCTCTCTCTCTCTGCAGTGTTCCCAGTCCTGTGGCGGAGGGGTCCAGGTGCGTAAGGTCTACTGCAAGCAGCTGCTGTCCACCGGGGCCTACACGAGGCTGGGAGACGGAGTGTGCCAGGGGGACAGGCCCGCTCCCCACCGACCCTGCGCCAGGACTGACTGTCTACCCTACATGGCAGGGGGGGAGTGGGGCAAGGTGAGAGGGATGGAGGAACAGAGGAACAGAGGAATGGGGGAACCTTTTCCAAGTGGCGCTGATTCGGCACCTTTGTTAATACAAAGCTAATATTAATGAATCATGTTAATTGACTATGAATATTTTTATGTTGTGTGTGTGTGCATGTGTGTGTGTGTGTGTGTGTGTGTGTGTGTGTGTGTGCGCGTGTGCTTGTGTGTGTGTGTGTGTGTGTTGCAGTGCTCGGTGTCCTGTGGCCTGGGGATCCAGCGCAGGGAGCCGGTGTGTCGAAGGCTGACGGCCACAGGACAGCAGGTCACCCTGGCCAGAGGGGTGTGCAGCGGCCTCTCCTCACCACCCCTCATACGCACCTGCCGAATGATGGCCTGCCCCAGTAAGAACCAGCAAACACCACGCCACCACCCAGCTTCCATGTTAGCCCTTGAACTCTAACATGTAGAAACAAACACACACACATATCGACACACGCAAATGCACATGCATGACACACGCGAGCATTCCTCGAGCAGCATGTTCTCATGTGAGTTTCTTTGGACAAAGCTCTTGGCTTGTACAATCTGATCTCAGGGCTCAGCAAAGGGGAACTGCAGGGAGATGTGACACGCGAGATTAGCCCGTTAGAAAGCAGGCCGGCAGCGCCGTGTGCGTGAGACCAGAGGCTCAAACCAACACGTATGTCTGGGATGTGATTAGCCCTGGGGCGGCCAGCACCACCCAAAGCCCCTGTCTCTCCATACGACTCAGCTTTACCCTCCCAGCAACAGAGCCCTGCTCTCACGTCCACCGTTACCTATTGAACTCTGTGATTTCAGCAGAGGCTTCAGCAAGCCAAACGTGTCTTTAAATCCGTGCGCCGCTGATAAACGTATGCGGAGACCCAACCAGCTGAGCA
This sequence comes from Galaxias brevipinnis, assembly GCA_036023535.2. Classification (NCBI taxonomy): domain Eukaryota; kingdom Metazoa; phylum Chordata; class Actinopteri; order Galaxiiformes; family Galaxiidae; genus Galaxias; species Galaxias brevipinnis. The sequence continues at coordinate 8,987 of JAVQIZ010145463.1, read as the reverse complement.
GCCGGAGGGCAGTTCAGCCGTTGTTCCCTGAGTGTTTAGCAGTTCATGTTGTGAAGACCGTGGCGGAACTACAGGAGGCAGCATTCCAGTGCCCCCACACTCACTGAGACATTCCTCCATCCGCGCGTCTGTGAGGGTACGTGTGTGTGTGTGTGTGCGACTGCATGGACCTCTGTTACAGAAACGTACAGTAAGCCACTATTTACTCTAATAGAGGAGTTCACTGTGCTAGCCATGAATTTCAAGCTATTTTTCATCAGGGACAGGCCATAAAACACATGATTCAATGCCTTGCAAATGTCACAACGAGTCCTGAGAGGAGCTTTTTGTATGCGTTGGTGTCTGTGTGTGTACGCACGCACGCATGTGTGTGTATGTTCTTGTCTGTGTTTTGTGTGCGTGCGTGCCTGCGTGTGTGTGTGTGTGTGTCAGCAGGCATTATGTTTGAGGAACTGTCTTCCCCAGCTGCTGCTCTATGGTCTACTCCATAAATACTATTGGCAAATAAGGGCTACAAGGTCAATGTGGGGTTAGGAAGTGGGGTTGCTGCGCTCTGTGTGTGTGTGTGTGTGTGTGTGTGTTAAGTGTTTGTCTGTTTTCATACGTGTGCTTGTGTGTCAAATCCTAAACAGACTATTTCACGGGCGTGTTTTTGGCACTGACTGAAACAGAGTAGCGCAGGCTGAAGCTATCTGATCCTGGCTAATTAAGGCAGGCTGACTCATCGGGAGCTGTTGGCTTGACTTGAACCCGGGACACAGTGGGGATAGCACTCCCTGTGACTCCCCATTCGAGCCTCACGGGCTAATGAGCGCACAGCACCCTCCCAACGACTCCTAGTGTCTCAGTGACCTTGGCGGGTTCAAACTGAAACCAGAGCACGTCCAGTCTTTTTTCAGGTGCAGTGCTCTGAGGTGCTCCACCCAGGCGGTCAGGGACGCAGGGCCCACCTGGAGTTGTGTTTGGAGGCTATGTGTTGTCCCCTCTGCTCTAGGTTATGGTCTAGTTTTATTCTCAGCCCAGGACTCCAGACCTTTTCTTCCGTGATGTTATCGTAGCTAGGGATATCAGATCCTGTGGATTGGAGCTGTCCAACGGGTCAGAGGAGGGAGGCTCTGTGTGCATTGCCTCACTGTTTGAGTATGGTCACCAATCACTGTGGATCACAATAAAAACATCACTCCCCTGCGATCTAACAAATGTCATGCTGCAGGAGTGATTGCTGTGTTTGGATCGGGGGTGATAGTTTGAACAACAGACAAATAATGGTCTGACTCACTGGCTCTTTGCTGGTTTATTCCTCTCAGAATGTTCAACTAAACACGTTGTCTCTCTTTTCCTACTACATTCAGTTACATTCAACTGGTTAGTTTCTGTACTGGTTTCTAGAGCTAACCACTCGTATAACTGATTTGTCTCCTCAGAGCACAAGAAACAGATGAGGCCTAAAGAGACTGTGAGGGTCCCTGTCAAAGAACCAGTAAAGCAGCCAGTCAAGGGACCAGTGAAGGAGACGACCAAGGATACAATGAAGGAGACGGTGGATTACTCTGTGAAGCGCTGCCCGCTGATCCTGGGTGTCCAGCGCATCTACGTCCAGACCCGCCAGGAGAAGCGCCTCCACCTGACCATCGGAGGGCGCGCCTTCCTCCTCCCCAAGACCTCCCTGGTCATCAAGTGTCCCGTCCGCCGCTTCCAGAAGGCCTACATCCACTGGCTGAAGGACGGCCGCCCGCTGCCCAGCTCCAAGCGCCGGGGCGTCACCAAGTCCGGCTCCCTGAAGATCCACAGCCTGGGCGCCGGGGACAGCGGCGTGTACGAGTGTGTGGCCGGCTCCGCCTCCGAAGCCTTCGTCCTGCGCCTGATCGGACGCGGCAACCAGCTGGTGGAGCGGCCGGCATCCGAGAACAGGTCCGCCCCGAGCCCGGAGTCGGCACAGGACAGACGGCCCCCAATGCCCCGCTGCCTCAGCCTGTCCAGCTACCAGCCCCCTGGGCGTGGGCTCAGCGTGTCTCTCCTGCCCCCTGGTGCTGGGGAGGCCCCACTGCTGCCCGGCGCCCTGGAGGAGAGGCTGAGGAACATCAGTCTGCAGGCCGAGGAGGGAGAGATCAGCCAGGACCAGGCCTCGCAGCTCATCTTCCCCCTGCTCACCCACTTGTCTGGAGCAGCAGCCACTACCGTCACCGCCCAGTGGAACACAGCCAGACAGCAGCCATCCTCTAAAGGTTGTACAGCCCTTCTGCTTATCACTGCTGCTTCTAGAGGCATGGCAGAGATACGGGAAGGATGAAAGGGCCTCAATAACCATGATTAGTTTGATAAACAGTTGTGATGTACATTTTGTTTTTCAGTTCTATTCATTGAAATGCGGGGCTCTGGTAAGTGAGAGTTGTTTTCTTGTCTGGTCCCCCACAGACAGACAGCCCAACTGGTCGGAGCGCTGGGGGGAGAAGGTGTTCCGGACGCCGGTCATCCTCCGTCAGAAGCAGACCCCGGTGGTGACTTTCCAGAGCCACCTGAACGTCACCGTGGGGGGGACGGTGTTCCTCACCAACGCCACCCGCTCCCTGACCCTGCTCTGCCCCACGGCGGCCTCCCCTCCGCCCACTGTCACCTGGACCAAGGACGGAGCCCCACTACGGCCCTCTGACAGGTAACGGCCACTCTGGCGCCATGGTGACCACACTCTCGTTATCACACACTGTACGGTAGGCTGTATGGAGCGCTGACCGCATACCCGTTATCACACACTGTACGGTAGGCTGTATGGAGCGCTGACCGCATCTGTGGACTTCACTGACGGCTGTGGTCTCCCTGTGTCAGCCCTGCTCCCTGGGTCAGAGTGACCCAGTTTGGCTCTGGGGGGAGGGTGTGTTTTTTTTTCTGAAATCCTATTTATCTACCTCCCTGGCCAATGTGCCAATGCCAAGCAGGGTGTGTAATATAACAGTTAATATGATAGAGTCTGGGCTGTCAAGCTCAACAGAGAGCCCTTTCTTACCTTCCGCCTGACTGCTGAGAGACGCAGGTTAGTGAAGCACATGGTTGCTTTGCATTCGACAGCACTCCTCTGCCTCTCCTGACCTGGGCTTCTTCCCAGCAGTAGGCCTATCTTAAAGATGTCTGTGGATTCAGAGCCCTAAAGGATTGAGTGTTTTTCTTTCCCAACTCAGATACTCAGATACTGCCTTATACCGTATTCAGGGCAGTAAGAAGGCTTACATAGATGGAACAGATTTGGATTGCAATACAAAATGTTTTACCTCACAGTAATGTTGCAAACGCAGGCTCCTTCATACCTTATTTGCAATTTAAAAGAAACTTTGAAATGATCCCTACGGCAAGCACATTTGAACTGAATTCCCCGAGCATTTGTTCTAATCATAATTGGAGAGTAGCAGCCTCAGTTCGGGATGCGGAGAGGGCAATCCCTCTCTGAATCAAGCTGAGGGCAGGCAGAGCTGGGTAGAAAAATCCCACCTGGTATATTTTGTTCATTGGCATTTATGTATTCGGAGAGTAGGGGCACTTTTGAGAATGCTTGAGTCCGGCGGATTGTGACGCCGCTGTTTGTCGGCGTTAAGACGGCAGCGCCAATGAGATGCGTGCCCTTTGCTGTGATATTTAGCCTAACTGAACCATCGAGTTCCTGTCTCAGAGTGGGGGCACACGCTCATGAATATGAATGCAGTTGGAATATCATTACGACATGAAGTCACAGACCACACACACTCACACACACACACATACACACACACACACACACACACTCAGCCGTCTCTGGGGAATTGGCTTCGTCACGTTACCAATTAAAATGCAGGGCTGTTCTTCGAAGAACGAGTCCCTCTGTTAAAGCACCGGGCGTCAACCGCTGGTAAGATTTGAGGGTTGTCAGTCACGCCAGCCCTTTGCTCTGTGCAGGCAGTGCATTGCATATGGAAGCCATCACGGCACCGCTCTAGGCCCTGCCAATCACCCAGCGACATGACTGACTGCTCTGAAAAAGAGAGTGTTTTCCTGCTCTCAGCCGCTCGCACGACATGCCTTATTCTTGATTTCTCCTCCCCTTTCCCCTAACTGGCTGTGACAGCCTTTTGGACCGAGTCCTTGTACTGCGTTGTAGCTCAAACCTGATGGGCTGGGCTTTGACTTTGTCAAGCGCTGCTGCTGCTCGCCTGTCGGGTGGAGAGAGAGTGGGGAGTGTCAGGACCAGTGGTGCTATGGAAAGGCCTCGGCATTGAGTGAGTGTTCCACTCCTTCCTACCGCCAGCTCTGCGTGGGGTTTTGGTTGACGAGCAGCGTAGTTCCCCTTGCTAGCCTGGTAGGAGGCCTCCCTTTCCTCCCGGAGCATCCCAGCAGTCCTCCAAAGCCTCTCTCCTTCTCCTCACGTCCCGTGAAGGGACAGGTCTCCAGGAACAACTGGATTGGCGTTCCGCTCTCCCAGCGCTCCCCGCTACCCCCTTTTGCATCCCGGCGTGCACGGCGGAGCCGGGCCTGACTCACAGAGCTCCCCGGGTCTGCTTTCATATGCGGCTCTGAGCTTTGCTCCAGAGGGAGGAGGGGGGAAAGGAACAGAACAGGAGGAGGAAGGAGGGAGGTAAAAATCGACGGGGTGGCGGGGAGCGAGAGGAGCGAGAGAGCGAGCGCGGGAGGGAGGGAAGGAAGGATGAAGGGCTGACTGACGTTCACAGGTCCCGTGGCTGTGGACGGAGGCAGGGAGTTCTGAGAGGTTGTCTGAGTGTGCAGGCGCCTGCCCTTGACGTGCTCCCATCAAGGTGCTGTGGAGTTGGAGGGAAAACAGTGAGATAGCAGGCGGAGAGGCTGCCTGCAGTGCACTGGGCTGGCTTTGACCTTCCTAAGGACTCTACCAGATTCATCAGGACTTACCTCCTTTCACAGACAGACAGGCACCTTTTGCCTGTTGTTGTTTTGAGAACATTGAGCTTGGGGGAGGAACATTGACAAAGTAGAGGAAGTGCTTTTTTGTTTGGGTTTGTTAGAGCATAGGAAAACTATGAAACAACTAAAAATAAAATGGTTTTCAATTTCGCGGTTGTAGTTTCAGGTCTCCTATCCGCTGTATTTTGTATGGCCCTATGGATTAAAAACATCTGTAAGTGTCCACACCATCCAGAATATCATTCTGAAAGACTATTGTGTTCAGCTGGTGTATCCACATTTTTTTTCTTCATCCCAGGCAGGTTTAAGATTACATTCCAATCTCCTGTCCCCACAGCGCTACTACAAAGGCACCGTGCTGCTGTTCCCAAGGCCATGCGGGTATATTTTCCACGCTCTAATGGTTTATATGTTCCGCAAGGTCCAAGGTCCCGCATTACAAAGTGCACAACATCTATAGCTCCCTTTTCTCTCCTTTCACCAGTGGCAGTGTGTACAATATTAAAAGGGTGGGCGAGAGAAAGAGTAGGGCGGAAGTGGGCCCCTGCACACTGACCTCAGGTAAGACTTGTGTCTTTCTCTCTGCGTGGTGGAGCATTCAACGCAGTGAGGGACGAGCAGACCCCAGAGCAGTGTGCGAGGGGGGCTGGCAGACAGCCGTATGTGAGCCAAGCAGCAGTCTTTGATGAGGTGCTGGTGGGTGGGAGGTGCTCTGCGTACATTTCCACAAGCTCTCACCACCAGAGGTTTGGATGGGAACCATCAGAGAGCTTATAGCCCCACAGAGATTCATAAAGGCTGCATAGCTTTAGCAGCCCCTGGCCCCAGCCTCTCACTGTAGCCTATAGCCACTAGCCATATGGCCTCAAAACACACAAGCAGTCCTAGTAATACACATACTATAACCTTACCCACAGACACCGCCGCTAGCCAGTTGTACATGTCTTAAATATCACTATGCTTCTATTACATTCAAATAAAGGGGTACACAACTGTCATAGAAACTGTATACAATTTGCATGAATTGCCTCAGTGAGCTCTCGTCTCCTGTCTAAATACAGGAGAAGACAAGGAATCTTTTTTTGTGGGTTTGGGTGGGCTTATTCCTGAATATGATGTAAAGGGCTCTTCAAATCCTTTCTGGTTGAGCTGTCAAGTGAGCCTAGCCAGACTCCCTGGCCTTAGGACCCTGCTGAGTGGACTGAGGACCTTGACCTGCAGGAGGGGCCATTGGGTCAGTTCAGAGAGCAGCACACTGCACTGGACTGTCTGGAACAGGACCTCTTAGTGTGTACAATCATTCTAGACCACATGGAAGCCTATAACCTGTACTTAATGCACACACAGACATTATGCAGGCATGCACCATTACTTTAACACTCCACAGACACACAGAGCCTCACACACACACACACGTAGACACACACACACATACATACACACACACACACACACACACACACACACACACACACACACACACACACACTCCAAGCCTGATTGTTATGCGTAGGAAAGAGGAGCACCAAGCAAAAACAGTTTTCTCATCATCATTAAGTCAGACAGTCCCTTGTCCAGGAAACGAGGTATTTCATCAGCCCATTCCTCGCGGGCCCCCCAGCCTGCTCTGTTTGATTAGGATAGATCATGGCCGTGGTCTCTTCAAAAGCAAACGAGGACAGTGATACAGGAAGCATCTCTAATTTCATTCCCCCGACAGTACTACAGCGCCGCACACTAACATAGCAAGCCGACACCCTCAGACTCACAAAAGGCAGTTTTCTCAGTCTGCGCTCGACATACCACAAATGCGTATGCCTCTGCTTAAATGCAGTGTGTGGGCAGAGGTAAGGCGCACGTTGAGTCGTTGCACACGTTCGCTAGACGTTTGGCACCGTGGGCTAAAAGGGAGATGGCTACGGGATTAGAATCCTAAGAGCAAACCGTGTCGAATGTTCACAATCGCGCAACTGTTCACCCTGACGTTTCCCCTGCATGTCGTCTGAGTCCTTTGAAGATGATTTGGGATTCTCTAAAGGCAGTTGAGCAGGGGGGGGGGCTGAAGGTGTACTGCTGCTCCTAGGGTATGGTGGGACGGTTCCGGAGGCCTCCACATCCGTCAGCCGCGGCCCGGGGACAGGGGGCTGTACCGGTGCACAGCGACCACGGCGCACGGCTCCGACTCGGAGGCGTCACAGCTGCTGCCGGCAGGTGAGTGGACGCCCGTCTCCAACATCAGCTGATAGCTGTCATCCACACCTCTACCCGAAGTCGTCTTTTGTCTTTTTCCTCTTCTGTTCTTTTTCGCTTTGTGTCAAAGCCAGCGTGATGTTTTTTTTATTCAGTGTTGTTTTCACATTGTAACGGCGTGCCTCTTGTGCTCCGTGTTCCCAGAGCCGCCAGCCATCGCCGTGTCGTGGAGGAACGTGTCGGACGAGGGAGAGTCGGGGGGCCGCGCCCTCAGGGTGGTGGTGGGGGGCCGGGTCACCGTCCACCCCGGGGCCGACCTCACCCTGGACTGCCCCGTCACAGGTAGGCCACCCAGGGACGGGGGACCTCAGTCAACTATCCCACTCATTAAATATAACACCAGACTGGTGCTGCTGCTTGTTTTATTTGTCTTTACTATGATTACGGGAAACCGATCTTACTCATTGTTGTCCTACCCACATTGCTGTGCCTCGCGGTGCAAACTACACAATGAAAGACAGCTCATGTGTATCCCGTGGATGCTGGTGTTCCATTGTCTTTAGGGTTTCTTAGGGAAACGTCCTACCGCATGGGGACACTGAGGGCCACGGTTAGCTGTAGGTGTGGGGTACGTGTTCAAAGCTGACAGGTTAATACTGCAGCGCGCCATGCAGGCGTTAGCATCTTCCACAGAGGTCACGACCGCTAATGACAGTGTGTCTTAATGGGGCCCTGCTCCACGGGGCAGCACGCTGTGTGAGAGGCAGCCAGCAGCCCCGACGACCCGGCGCAGAGTGGAGAGGCGTGGGCCAGGGGCCAGGGGCCAGACGGGACCTTTTATCAAGGCTCCCTCCCCCTCACGTATCACCCCCCTCTCAGAGGCCATCCCACGGGGGTGTGCTATGCCCCTCAACACCTGGTTGCTCCACACGCTCACACTGTGGCCGTGGCATGCCAACCTGAATGCCATGCTCTTGGCTACCACCCCAATGCCGTTTGTTTCGTGAGCCGCTCTCAGCACCTAGTGATTGCGTTTGATGAGTGAGGCTGTGTGCGTGTAAGAGAGAGAGAGTTTGTGTGTGTGTGTGTGTGTGTGTGTGTGTGTCAACGTGAGTAACTACTGTATGTTAGGCCGAATCAAACCAGACTGGAAATAATGGCCTTCGGCGTGGTTGGAGGAGAGCCAGTGAAAAGAGAGGCAGCGAGTGTGGGCACAAAAGAGATATCAGATGAAAGACAGAGGGAAAAGAAGGCTCATGCAAGAGGTATAGCAGACAGTGAAAGGAGACACCTCCTTTTATTTGTTACTCAAAGTTGTGGAGAGATGCCTTGTCTGGCAGCAGCTGGGTGGCTTCCAAGACTGCTCACACACACACACACACACACACACACATGCACACAGACACCCATACCTTCCTCTGTCTCAGCCAATCAGACAGGGTCTTGTTGATGTCTAAATGTCTCCAGACTAAACCAGTATCTTATTGGCCGATGTGAGGAAGCACACACACTCTCTAAGGGATGCTGGGAAAAGGTGACTGTGTCTTTACCTTGCAGTGTCACTCAAACCCCCTCACCCTCTCTCCATCCCTCCTTCTCTACCTCTCTCCCTCCCTCTCTCCTCCGCCGTCCGCCCCACCCAGTTTTTATGGAGCTCTTGTTCTCTTCCAGTGGGCAGGAATTCAGCCATTTTGGGGGTAAAATCAAACCAGACTTGAGGGAGAGTGAGGAGGGTGAGGCAGACTCCCCGTGGAGCTGTGCTCATTGATGTTGGCTTTTTATTAGACCCTGAATTGGCAGTCTGGCGCTCACACACACACACACACACACACACACACACACACACACACACACACACAGCGAGAGTGGGCACAGCCAGGCTTACCTCTGTTAAGAGT
>JAVQIZ010145394.1:0-11101 GCA_036023535.2 Galaxias brevipinnis | reverse complement strand
AAACAGGGTTTGGACCGCCGTCCGCTTGTGCTGCAGGGGTAGGTTCTGCACGCTAAGGCGGTCAGTCTAATAACTGCGATGCATCACATCGCATTTGCGCAGGGAAATGCATTTCTAGTTCCAATTTGTTTCGGGAATATTGTGAACGCTTGCACCTTTCGTTTGTCAAACTCAAAGTAATTGTTGCCCACCGTTTTTGCCATTTCACATGGTTAAGATCGCCCAGATAAATGGAAAATATATGGCGAACTGATAACAGAGGTGCCATCACCAGATTGTGACACAGTGCAGCAATATTGTTAGAGGCTCAAGAACGTTTGTGCGCATAACCATTTCCCCGTCTAGTCAGAAAACTAGTCAAACTAGTCTTTTCAAACATTATATCCTTCCACAATTTTGCTTATAGTTGCTTGGTACAAATTACATGTTTTCATAATATTTATGAATGGATGTTCTAACTGTGAGAAGCATTTGGAATTGACTCTATTTATGCTATGATACGTTTTAAAATGTATGCCTAAATGTTCTTCATGGCAGCATTTGGACTCGATGACAGTCGGCATACACCTGCAGTTTCCACAGCGACACCACTAGCAGTTATCCAGTAGTTCCTACCGCAACTTCATCGTTGTCCTCCAGGTTGTCGCGACTTTCGCTATAGTTAATGTTCCAGATTGTGACACAGTGCAGCAATATTGTTAGAGGCTCTCATGTCCTGTCTAGTTCATGTTTCATGTTACATGTTACATATGGTTGAAGACAAATGGCCAGTCTTTGCTCTGCCTGTGGGTTAAAATGCTATGTAAATACATTACGAGTATGAAGTGCAACCATGCGAATGATGTAGGGCTCATACGTCATTTCAAAATGGCAGCGCCCTATCTTTCGGAGGCATAGGAGCTATTTGTATATTAAATTAATATTGTTATCCTCTGACTTTTATTAAAAATTTTAAGAGCACAAAATGTTATAATATATGTTTACAAAACAGCATCTGGAACTTACTTTAGCATTTCATTTCCCCTCTAAGATTACATTGTAAGAGTAATATCCCAACTTTCTGAGCGCTCCATGTTTCAAGCCAGCAGGTGGAAGTAGGTGTAGGGTGTAGAGTATTCATATAATTCATGAAAATAAAATTACATATTAAAAGGGCCCTATTATGCTTTTTGGGTGTTTCCCTTTCCTTCAGTACGCTATATAGCTTTTTGTGCATGTAAAAGGTCTGAAAAGTTACAAAGCCCATAGTTCACGCCAAAGGGAGCTACTCTCTCACAGAAAACACTGCTCCTGAACTGCCTGAAACGGCTCGTTTGTAGTCCGCCGTTTACTTCCGTGACTTATCTACGTACTAAGTCACACATTTGAATAATGTTTGGCACGCCCTCAACCAGTGCCAGTCAGAGCAGTGGCTGGGTAGTTTCGCAATGTCGAGAAAATGCTGTTTTGGTAAGCACAAAGGCAAATTCTCTTTGTTTGGCCAGCTGACCAAGAGAGAGCAGACGGAGCGTGTCGGGAATGGGGGGGGGGGGCTTAAAGAGACAGGAGCTAAAACGGAGCGTTTCAGACAGAGGGTGAGCTGAGGTGCTGCAGATCCAGGCAGTTTAAAACATTTTTATTGTTTCTTGAACATTAAAACGTGTAAACCTATTCTGGTAGAACTCCTAAATAAAGGTACGAACCTGAAAATAAGCATAATAGGGCCCCTTTAAGATTAATCTTTCGACTGTCTGAGTGTTCCATGTTTCAAGCGAGCAGTTGGAGGTGTGTGTAGGGTGGTACTTCTTTCAATATCTGGCCATGCCAAGAGCGGATATAGAGGGGGGTGGCTTCGAGACGTCATTGCTCACCGTTAACCTTCTGGAGGTGTAGTGGGCTCAAATTAACTAAACAATTGTCCCTAAGAACATTTGCTACAGTACATTCACTTCACAAAAAAACATTTCAATGTAAACGTTTATGAAAAGATGCTGAAATGTATCATTAAGATGAGAGTAGTTTGAAGCTGGTGGCTAATCAGTATGTTAATATTCTCTCTGAATCCCAATGAAGTAGAATATTTGGACATTTTGCTCTTCTCTGAGTGTTACTGAATATATGTGCTCTCTGTTTATGTCGAATGTAGCATCTACCTCATTGCTTGAATGTGAGCCCATGGCCCTGGTAAATAGCAAGGCAAGATAGTTACGTTGACAGCTTTTAGGTCAAGTTACCTATTACTGACCAACTCTAAACAATTTTAATCTGCAGTTTTGGTGTTACAGTTGTCCTCACACAAACAATTGGAAGACATACAAATGATATTATACACTACAGTGCCTTATGATTTGTTTTTTGGTTTTGCTGTAATTTATTGTGCCAGTCTATTGGTCAATTCCTGTTGGACTACATCGTCAGTGCTGTTAGCTGACAGCTTCCGTCCCACCAGTGGGATGATTTTGCCTTACCTGCTGGGCATCTCTGTCAAAAGAGTGTTGGTAGTAGGGGCTGTATTGAAAAGCTTACCTGCTGTGTACGTTACTGGGTAACTCTAAAAGAAAGGTGGTAGTAGGGGCTGTATTGAAAAGCTGCCATGCTGGGTTATCAGTGACCTTGGGGAGGTGGCCTGTAGACAGAGTGTTTTAAACCTGTCAATGGTTCTTTCCTCTAGCTCTAAATCAGAGCTCTGCTAGATTGAGTACCTGTGTGAGTTGGTGGTACTGGTGGTGGTGTGTACCAGTGAGCAAGAGAGATATAAGTTAAATGTGATTGTGTGTGCGTGTATTTATGTGTGTGTATTCTGGTGTGTGCATGTTTATTTGCAGTCTAGTGTATAGAGATAAAATATTGACTTGATGGACGAGTGAAGTAGAAGTAATCAATGTAGGTTTAGCCCTTTAGAAAATGTAAACTATTGTTGTTTTCAGCTGTCCCGTTTAATTGTTTGACAACCTATGAATAACTGGTCCAAGTTTTATTCAGTGTTCTTGACCTAATGGCGACCCTGCATTCTCAGAACCCATATGGTCATACTGCAGCCCCCCCTATTTGTAACAGCCAAAGATGTCACGAAGTCCCTAACATGACAGCAGGGCAGTCAGGCGCTATGGCATGGGGCAATGTGACAAAGATGAGCATTCCTTCTCTAAGCCATCAGTGTGATGAATGTCAAAGTGCACCCCTGGCACTCTCTGCCATTCTCCAAAGCATACTTCCTCTCCTTCTCTTTGCCCCTGCTTCTCTTCAACGCTAGTCTCTACCAGTCAGTCCTTAGACCTAACCTCATCATCCCTAACCTACTCTACCTTATCCCTCCTTCACCACTATTTCTACACCACATTTTCATATTGTCTGTTTATGCACCTCCCTTACTCACCTCAATAAATACAGTAGGTACTTGTCTCTGAGCCACACTGAATGTTACAAATTGGTCTTGTTGCTGTCTTTGGCTGATTGTGTAGTTTTAGATCGTACATCAACTTGAGTCAACTTGAGTTGAGTTGTGAGATCATCCAATGTCTGGAGAGTATACAGTGGCTCATATGTTGGGAAGAATAGTTATTTACCATTTCAAATCAAAGCATAATTACCAATGTTGACCATTATCTCACCGTTGTAAATAACCCTATATTTCTATTTTACAATTTGCATTATTATTGTATAATTATGACTGTTTGATGACCATAGTTATTATTGCAGTGACATAATCATCTTAATCATGTACTAAGAATACTAGTACACCACCCTGTATGGTCAGTTGGTAAGGAATGAAAAAGTATGACTTTATCACTCTATTGTTATGTGTCATTCTGTGTCCTGTTTTTGGTGTGTCTGCTCTGTCTTTGTGTTCTGTAATAGATCATTTCAATCTATGACAGAAAATAACCAATTAATGAGAGGGAGAAACCGTGAAACGATCAAGTACAATTTTATTGACGAATGCAGAGTCTGAGTCAGTCTATACACAGAGATACCACAATTTCCCTTACGCACCCCCCCTTTGAGAAAATAAAATCTCACAATCAAAAATACAAGAAAATTGCATGGCCAATAGGTGTTCTGTGAGGGGAGGGCGACAATGAAGGCCCCACCTTGATCAAAATATGAAATCAATGAAAATCAGTAATCAAGATTGAGAATCAAACATGAAAACTCACTATTCTAAGTTAATCATTTACATGAGAATCAATCAAACATTTTGATTAATTTCAATGTAATCAATCAAAAGAAAAAAACTAGTATTGTGTGAATGACATTCAGAATCAAGAACATGTGTATGCCCAAAACTTCACAAACCTCCTACAGAGGCACTTTAATGGATTTCTCAGTATCTCAGTTTTACCACCAACTTGGATCTAGTGAACTTCAATACACATCAAATATCCTAGGGAAAACAGCAACAACAGTACATGATTCCTTCTTGTAAAGAATGCCCTGAGATTGTCTCTCTAGTACCCCTTTTCCGCCAAGCAAGTTCCAGGGCTGGTTCGGAGCCAGAGCCAAATTTGAACCCTTTCTTTGCTTTTCCACCACCAAGGAGCCGGCTCACGGCCAGAAAACGGGTTCCAAGCTGGCTCCAACTCTTTGCTGGTCTAAGACCAAGCACCACTTTTAGTCCCACCTTCAATTGATTTTGATTGGCCGGCATACAAAGAAGTGACATTGATGAGTGCTGCACTTTGGTAAAAGTTAAACTATTTTCCACATCAGATAGGCTACATGACGTGCTCTGCCAAAAATGAAAATGTGCAAGGGGGGCGTCGGTTTGAAAAAGGAGCACTCCAGGCATGTCTTTAAATAAATGAAGAACGGGGAAGAGGCACTGGAAGTTGAAAAAGTGGTTTCAGTTGACTAGAGTGGCTAGCTAATGGCTAGTCCGCCATTGCTGTTGTGCATTGGAGTTGAGCCTTGCGTTGGTGCGGAGGAAGTTACGTATACTGACGTATATACTGATGTAATGACGTGGTTCTCTAGCCCATGGAAAAGCAAATGGTTCTGCTAAGGCTCACAAATTGAACTGAGGGTGAACTGGCTCTAACACCGGCACGGAACTGGCTCTAGGTTCGTGTTGGTGGGAAGGGGTATAATTGTGCGTGTCCTGGTCTTCGCTTGTTGGCATCTGGAACAGTCTCTGAGTGTGTGGTGACTCAATGATTGTCACTGGGTCACGTCAAACTTCAATGAAATCATGGGGTCATGAAAAAGGGAGAAAAGGTTTGTGTGTGTGCATGTGTATGAGGTCTCGAAGAGGTAAGAAACCTCGTTGTGATTGCCCGTTGGCAGTAATCTGCAAGATTTTTTCAGCCAGTCGATCTTCCTCAGCTCTCTTGGATAGAACCTTGTGGATCTCTTTTTCCATTGTCCCGGGAACAGCGTCACCCATCAGTGGTGGTAGAATCTCATGGCCTCAAGAGGCCAGCTATGGGAGAGAACTCTCTCCTGGAATCAGAGAACAGAGAATGAAAAACACAAGACATTTTCATAGATAATACTACCCGTCTCAGTCCTCCATGGTGGGGCCGGATGTTGCTTTTGTCTCTGGTGTTTGGCCTTCCGGATACCAGGCTGGCTTGCAGGGACAGTTGAACCCAGCGATTGGCCTCTTTGGCCTCTTTCCGTTGTGTTGGTTGTTAACAGGCCCTGTCTATCTCGAAGTGTCCTCTTTTTTGTGCTTGAACTGCTGCTCCAGTCCCAGTTTCCTAGTTAATGTTTGTGACACTGGTATAGTCTGCTATAGGAAACGGAGAGTCTTGAGACAATGCAATAGTTCAACATGGTCTAATCCATGGAATTGTTTTCCTATGTCTCCTTCATTGTCACGGTTTTATGTCTTCGGGTCTGACCTCCCTTTCCCTCCGTGTAACTTCCCCCACTGTCTCTGGCAACAGCTTAACTGCTGCGCCACCGGGAATGTTTCTCCTAATCAGGAACAGAAACCCAAGCAAACAGGAGGGACAAAGCAAGGGATGTGGCAGTAATCTTTGTTTTCAAAGCGCAACAGAAGATGTGCCTAGCACAAGCATACAGATGAATGCAAACACTTATACAAACTGTTTCTGATGATCTGTCATGATGCAAAATATATACTTCCATTTGATTCAATATGAGTTCCTACGACACAATATTAAATCAAATATCAGAAAACAGTTGTGAATTTATCAAAATGACAAAACAGTACTCAGCCATTGTGTTCATCCAGAACGTTGGGAAGAACTGAGAACTTGTAAAGCTCAATGGTGTAGCAGAGAGTCAGAGCCATTACAGTCTAAAGTTCAAGACTCAGAGGCTTATTTCAGCTCCCTCTATAATCTGATTTCTAACTTAAGTGACAAAATTACAGCACTGAACAAGTAGATACATCAAAACAGACAAATAATATCAATATCAGACTAAATATTAAAACTTGTATAAGTATAATTACTCACAGATACAATGGCTTCTGAAGAGGCTTTAAAAACTTCTGAAAACCAAATAAAAGAAACACAAGGCAACACAACCCAGTTTAGACATTGACATGCAAATAGTTTTAACACCAATATTCTTAAAACTTCCTGCAATGTTATTCCCCTTAAAGGAGACTTGAGTTAGCATTATTCATTCACAATTAGTTTTACTCCTAGCGTGGTAAAATCTGGACTCGTTTCTATTTCAGGAAAAGGTGTGTGCACCCACCAGTTCCAATACAGAGAGGAACCGGTGACACCAAGGCATGACTATATCTTAGTCCAATGTTAAGTAAACCAAAGTGATTCATTTGGATTTTCAATTAACTTGTGGCAATATGCGGTCCGATAATTCTTGCAAATAGTGCTAAAGAGCACCCCTTCAAAAATAATACAGACATTTCTGGACGCCCAGGATTGATCAATTACCAGTTGTCCAGAGGCTTAACTACCTTCTAGCTTAAGAGAAGAAAACAAAAGATAGACATTAGTGACATATAACAGCCTTTTTGGCTATTATCTCATCAATGTATATTCATAGTAAGCCTGCGGATTTTACATGAAAATAAGACACTCACTGTAGACAAATCAAAATGACCTCTGGCCAAATGTTCCCAACAAAGTCAAACAAAAAACAGATAGTGGTGACCTCTGATAGTCTTCAAACTAAAACATAAGACAACCTTGGCACTCTTAAACTAAATCTGTCTGACTCAGAAACAATATCCCGAAAATTCAAAAACATAACATGAGTCTAAAAATGTATTTGCTATGTAATGAAACTTCAAGAAATATGGCTTTCCACTCCAAGTTTCAACAATTTTAACTGTCAGCTTTCCTATATTTATCAAGCCTACACATACTATGGGTTGTCTACATAGGGTAAACAAAAGGAACTTGTGTCTTGTTTAGAGAACAGCAAAGGTCATATTTCTTATTGTCAAAATGGTCACATTTCAGACAGGATGCCTGAGGATAACGACAGGATGGGTCTAAAGAAAACGCAAGGTCTTTGATTTGTATCACTTTGTATGCATCACTCCGTATACATGAGTGTCTTATGGCGTGCCTGGACACAGAGGAAAGTCACACCTCTGACTCTATATAAGAAATGTGTTAACTATATACAGGGTCATCTCCTTTGGACAGTGTCTTAAAACGCTGTGTGGGGTGATCCTTTTGCAAACAAATTTGATCCTTTGCAGAATTACCATTTTTTAAAAATATAACACTTGTATTGAACTTTAATATTGGGTCTCGTCGTGTTTTACATATAGAATTTCCATAACATTGGGAATGCCTCTATCTGGTGGTATCCACTTTGAGATGAATGTAATCAACAAAACTGCAGACAGTAGCATTAGCAGTAGCATAATGTGTATATTTCTATGGGTGTGTGAATTCCCATGCTTTTTGGAAGCTAATAAAAGCCTTCGGTTTGAAATCCACCCTACTGGAAATCATCTGAGTTGAAGTTAACATATGGTTCCTCTGCTGGATCCATCCAGCCTTCCTGTGCATATTCTATTGGGCAGTGAACACCAGTGCCTGTTTCAAAAGAGGTGTGTTTTTCTTTTGCATCTATCCATTCACAGATAATTACATTTTATAGTTCAAGTAATACACATCTGTTATGGCTAGAGGGTGGATGAGAAATGGAAAAGTTGATGGACTTTGTTTTTGATATCTAACCTGTATGCTAACTTATCTGCTATATGTGTGATAATCATATAGGTGTGTGTATATTTATTTATATATATACAGTGGCTATATATATATATATATATATATATATATATATATATATATATATACTGTATGTACAGGTGAGGAATATTGACTTCAAAGATAAACCCTGTTGTGTGGGCTTTGTACATGTAGCCTCAGCCATCATTTAGCCATCAATAAACAAAATACACTATTGACCATGTTGCAACAAAGGTGTGCTAGGTTGATTAAACATATTGGGCTAGTTCAGGCAGGCAACTCAGACACAGCATGTGACATCAATCAACCAGTCGCAGTTGCTGGATAGCTTAAACGGGGTCCACTTAAACCGCAGTTCACTCACTACACTTGCTCCTACAACTGCTTCTGCTCGCTGCTGCACCACAATATGCTCCTGTTAACTGCTGCACCACACTATGCACCCGCTCTTGCTGCTGCCCATCTCCACCCCAGCTTCCACCGATTTAGGGTCTGGTGCTCAGTATCTGACATGGGAAATCTGTAGATATCTGCTCCCTATCCACGGTTGTTCACTTAGTGTTTGTATAGTACCTTGGTCAGGAAAAAAATTCAGAGCAGCAGACCCTTGATGCCAAACTTTAATGTATTACCATGTATTGTAATAAATTGTTAAGCATAGTGTAAGTTGTCCTGAAATATCAAGTTAATTGAGTCACTCAGTGCAGTTTGGAGAGTTGTTCTGAGATTGAAACATTTTACCAATTCTTGTCGTCTTGCTAGTGATAATTATGTCTTTGGCATACATGGTGTGCAAGCATGTAAAGTTGATGAAGACAGACTGATCATGGACAACCTTTCGAGGTCTAAACTAGTCTTAGATAAAAAAGCTGTCCCTGTGATGGTGAACTTGTCACTCTTGTTCCCATCACCACAGTTAAACGCAAGTACAACCAGCATCTAAAATTATGACGGTCATGAATTTGATTGCTTGTGTGTGTGTTTTAGAAACCATAATGCTCTGCATCCTATGTCACTCACAACACACCCCACCCCCGCTGATCACTCTGATCCATATGTTGATATCTTCATAACAAGGCCTCTGAATGGATGAATGACGCCCTGTGCATTCCACCAGCCTATAAACTTCATTATCTCCCGTGCAACTTCCCCACCCCCTTTGTTCAATCCCGCACACAAGCCAAAGTCCCCCAGTGATTTAGTCACTTGCATGTCTCCCGGCCTGAGCGAGGCTTTAATAACACTGAAAGGTTTAGTATCCCAAGCCCATCCCCCACCACCACCACTACCTCCCCTTCGCTCCTCCCTCATTCCCTCTACGACCATGGAGGACGTTGTGGGAATCTTCTCAGTTTATCTTCAACTCACCAAAGTCTACCTACTGGATCCATCTACAGGATAGATGATGGACCCATGATATAGCAATATATGTGTCAGGTGTAGTATGGATGATTCTAGATCTAGTTGAGACAGTTCTATTTAAGTGGAATACGCTTTTGACTGCCCTTCCACATGTGACAGCTGGGAGTTTTAATGCTGTATCTCCATTACATCACATTTCATAAGATACAGCACTGTTGAGCACGTTGAGTTTTCTTATGAACCACTTCAGGTCAGGAGCCTTTATTTTCATAGCCTCACTGAATTTGTGAGATCATGTATAATTTGTAAACCCTCAGAGCACACACAATAATGTAACTTAACATCTTAAGAGATGTATTATTTTTACATTCTTGAATAATTAATGCTTGACCAGGTTTTAAATATGTGACGCTTAAATGAGCTGGATTGTGGACTTGTCAGCTCTTCTTAATTGAGATAAACAGAAGTGCTGGTAAAGTTTTTTCATGAAATCACAGAATGTGGTGCCTGAGCAGAGGGTAGAATGAACAGCTGCTGTGATATGTTTCCACTGAGAGTTTCAGCATCAAATACGTTATGCTGGACAACTACAGGTGATCCATTTTAAGCTATAGATATATTGTTCTTCCCATGGCCGCCAGTATTGCCGTGTCAATACTACTTCTCAAACAAGTATTGCCTGGCAATACTAGGCTACTTTTTCGCAGACCATATAGCGTTTATTTTATGTAGAAGACCTCAGCAACCTGTAATAAAAACCTGATTTTATGTAGTGAATAATCCGATTGCATCTGCTGCGCTATATGAACACATTCAAACTTTAACAATGGACACGATACCGCGTAGCATCGTTCCATTTCGTCTCCAGCCAGGCCGCTATACGACCAGAGACAGCGGGAAACAGCTCGAGTGAGATCAAGAGACGTGACGGTCGTAACCGATGCACTAGCTAGACTTCACATGCTGTTTATTGTACACCGTTAAAAAAGTCTTTACATTTACAGTGCTATTTTTACAATGTATTTTATAAGATGTTGCTTAGGAAACATAACAGTTATAGGCCTACATTAAAGCTAAAGCCAGGTTGTTGAATAATCTATATACCTATGTAATACAAACATACAAATTGAATAAAACATTTCTTCCAGTATGGATTAAGGAAAGATACTGAAAGAAATTTAATTATGTTTGTTTTGAAATTATTCTCGATAAACATCTGAATGAGGCAACGACGCACGTAGGTCTTGCCTTTTCTATCTAATTTTCCGTGACCGCTGTCCGTGTCCTTTTCAGGAGTGACGCACAAGTTGGGGCTAGCGCTTCAAATTGTGTTGGAAGAAGCACATTATAAGATCCACGTAAATCAATTGTATGTAGCCTAATAGAGGCATATACTCGTAAACAGTGGCGTCCATCTAATTGTAAAGAACAACTAGAAGGAAAGACATTTCCTGAAAAAAATTTAGTGTGCCCACAACGCATATGCTGTATGCTATAAGGATTGACTTATGATGTTACATTTAATACCGTAGGTATGTAAATGATTTAAAACAATGAAATATGTGTATTCTGTAAGTTTATTGTAACCTTATATACGGTATGTAAGTGTA
>JAVQIZ010145389.1:0-32795 GCA_036023535.2 Galaxias brevipinnis | reverse complement strand
CACACACACTCACACACACACACATTCACACTCTCTCTCACACACACTCACACACACACACACACACACACACACACACACACACACACACACACACACACACACATACACACACACACACATAAGGCAAAGCCCATCCTTTCCCACCTATCCTGTTGCAGTGGGGGGTAAGGGCCAGCCTTAGACCAGACTCACGTTGACACACACGCAGACACACAGACCCACACACACAGACCCACACACACAGTGAGCGGGTGGATCACGCGTGCGGAAACTAGCTGTGACATGTTGTCCCGGGGCTCAGGCGAGGGGCTCGGAGGTTGGCCTGAGTCATCTATCATACAGCCAGAGCGCAGTAACCCAAGCCATGAGTGACAGGGATCACACACACACACACACACACACACACACGCACACACACACGCACACACACTGGCTTTCCTAAATACATTCAAATGTACTTAAAAACGTACACAAACATAGTTGTATTTGTGTGTGAACACACACACATACACACAAACTCACTAAGATCCAAACAGACAAGCATGCATCAAAAAACACACAGCCAGGTGCACGCGTTCCCTCACACATGGCCCCGCGTGTCAATCATACACATTAGAAATCATAGCTCTTAAGATGAGACTCTAGTTACATGGACCCCCACAATCAGGCCCTTAGTTTGAATATGTACTCCGCTTGATCAGTCCTGCACCCCTGAATGATACAGCCCCTCTCCACCTTACTCCCTGTCTTCCTCCACAACATGTGTGTGTGTGAACGGGCCTCACTATTCAGAGGATGGAAACACAAGCAAGCCAGATTGATGTGCAGATGGTGCTCATTTGGACCTGGGCCGAGGGAGAAGAGTGGTCCGTTTAGGACCGCTACTGTATTTTAAACGCCCGGGCTTTTTATTTCCTGCACCGCTCCGCGCGTCCAGGAGACAGATGAGGGGGCCTTGCCTCGCACCCGTTACCACGGCGATTGGAGAGAGTGAAAATGCCGGAGGGAGAAGGGATAAATCTACGAGGCGGGAATCGATCGGCGCTCCCTCTTCCTCCCGCTATCTCATCTGCAGGGCTGAGAGAGGCAGGCCAGTTTAAACGATTCTGACCTTGTCCGACATAAATAGTCAGAAAAGTCCATGAAGCAGATAGCTTTGTGTTGGGTTCGGAGGGGGGGGAGGGGAATGCATTGAGATAAGAGGGTGAATGAGATAATGCCTTGGCATTACTACATCAGAGTCAGTGTCACACACACACACATGCAACGCAGACACACACATACACGGACACACTCTCTGTCTCCCACAAACCCACAAGCACGCGCTCTTTTGCACACACCTCCCTACAGAATAGGTTGCCGTGGGAATATGTCTCCTTTCATCTTTTTCTGCCGTGGCTTGATCAGAGAAGAAGGGAGCATAGAGGAGAGGACAGAGAGATGAACGGACTTGGATGAACGAAAAGAGTGGGGACTGGGGATAGATATCAAGACGCAAGAGAAGGGAGGACGGCCAGAGATAGAAAAGAAGTTAGAGGACAAAATGGTTACAAGGAGCAGAGAACAGCAGGCAATGGAGGACGGTGGGAGAGGAATAGTGTGAACTCTCTACTGCGTCTGTCCGTCTACTTCCACTGTGCATTATCAGGGCTGCTCTTTCCCTTCTCTCTACAATGGCTCCTGTGAGCAGTGATGGCATGGGGAGGGAGGCGATGGAGAGGTGAGGCGGAGGAGGAGGTGAGTCAATTTGCTCCAAACGAAACCTTATTCTCCTCTCTGAAGAAGACATGAACGTTTTAAAATAAGAAAGAGCCCTTTTATGTTCATCTTCTCTGGGTCGTTCTCTGTTCTTTTGAGTGTAATGCCGCTGTACCTGGCTGTGGCTCTGCCCGGGGTAACAGCAGAAATCTCTCCCTCCATTGTCACCTGTTCCTCTAATCATTTCCCTCCCGCCGTGCCACAATGGAAGAAGGTGATAACGATAACGAGGTGACGCTAATAGAGAGCAGCGAGGCCCTGAACAATGTTCAGATGGCTTCACCGCACACGCTCAGGCACACACACACACACACACACACACACACACAGACGTTCTCTCTCTCTTTCTCAAATGCACACACACACACTTCTTTCCTTTATTATTTAGGGACACTCAAACCTTCCTAGCACATACAGACACCTTTGCAGTTTAATCATAAGACATGTTAATAGCAGGTTGAGGATGGCAGCGTAATATGTTAATTCCGCCATACTCCTTAGCAGTAGACCAAAGAAGCTTTTCAGACGGCATGCTCCAATCAACACCCAAACCCCTGATTCCAAGAGAATTCTCAATGCCGGATCAGAATTCCAAAGGCTGACACATTCACAGAGCTGGAATTCCAGAGTGCCCCTTGTGATTGTGATGTATCTGGGATCGTTGGGCCGTCCCTGGAAGGGGAAATGTGAGGCTGCTCTCCGTGTGCGTTTATCGGTGGCCGGCATCGCTGTAATTTCAGTGTTCAGATGCAATCGCTGCCTCCTTCCCTCAGGAGTAAACAACAACAAGCACAAATACAATAGACAAACAAAGCCTGCAGGACATGTATGCAAACAAACGCACATGGAGGTGCATACCCGATCACACACAAACAGAGCACCTTGATTAATGGGCAGATTAACGGTGCACAGTTCATGATCTACTGCTTGCATTTTGTTACATCGGTCAAATCATGAACATAAAAAATATTATTCTAACTCCAGTAGTTCAAGTAAGCTCAAATGCCATAATGCAATTATTCACAATAATGCAATTGATATGAAAACCCCTAAAATACATGTTGTATGTAATGTTATATGTCTGAGAGTTTACCAATATAGATTGTATCATTACCGTCTTCATCCTGGTTAAAAAATTCAACTGCTGCATGACACTCATGTGAAACAAAAGATTCGCTGACTAGGTCATTGTAAGGCCCATATTCTGGAGTCTCCAAAAGGTGGGATAGATGTCTGATCAAGTAGTGCCATCTGATGGACACCATCTGAACTACAGTCAAAGTGAAAACGGCATGAGACAGAGGTTAAAGGCACCCAGCTGAGCGCAGGCTCCAGGCCCAGTTAACTCCTTGCCCCTTGTACATCCTAGCAGTCTAGCCTGCAACCCCTGGACACCACACACACACACATTCACACACAGTAGGAAGTAGGAAACCCTTACTTTTCTGTTCAACGGGGAGCCATCAACACGATAACAATGATTCTTTCTTACAACCACCATGTTGTTCAACTAAAGTGTGCGTGTGTGGATGTGTGTGTGTTCCTGGACATTCTAGGGAATGGTTCGCTGGCTGGCTTTGGCTTTCAAAATGCCTCTCGGGATTTCAAAACACCCAGGGAAAATGTGCTGACAGCCTTCTTGGCTTAACTTGCCAAGACAGACAGCTACAGACACATTTCTCAGTTATTTCACCCAAACAAGAAACAATGGTGAGTTCACCATTAACGATTCCATTTCACTGAGCCATAACTACATGTTTCAATAAATCCAAAACACAAAAAATCTTATTTATGCTTTTATGGGGAGTTTGTTGCCTGGCTCAATGAAACAAGCACTTGGGATGTGGTTTTGGTTCTGTCACATGAGGCACAGAAAAACTAATTAAGAATTAATGTTGATATTTTAGCATGAATAAGAATGGGTAATTCTAAATAATATAATGATGACTTCAACCAACATAAACGCAAACTAGACACATGTGAATATAACTTTATGTACACTTTAATTAAATATTCCTTGGAACAATTATTCTACTCAGAAGATATCAGTTGGGTTTGAGGGTGTTCCCAATTATGTCACCACACATCTGCTATGGTCACAATATTTGTAAAAGAAATATCATAGGACACATTTGAAAGGATCACATTTGTCTGTAAGAGGTTTATTTTTAAAGTATATTTTACAAATAGAAGCACAAATGTTCATAACTCTGGACGACAGCTGTCTGAAGTACTTTGAAGCATAAATGCCAGGAACTGACAACGGATAGCAGGAGGATCTTGCCCATTTATCTGTGGAGAAACAGAAGGAGTTAATAAAATGTGGGATAAAACCAACCGCACAGGGGTGTAGGGAGCACTCAGAACCTGACAGCCATGTTCTCTATCAACTCATTCTAGGTGCGGCATAAAACAACGCTTTTACTAAGCTTCAAAGCCAGCGATACATACACTTACAAAACTATTGTCTTACAAACTACTGTCTATGTGGGAGGGTTACCTCCATGAAGCCATGAATCAGTTTCTGACATCACCAGGGTGTGATAGAGGCAGGGGGGGGGGGTTGATTTGAGGGGAGCAAAACATTTGGTTTTAGTAGCATGCATAACAAAACAAAAAACGACACTCGCCAACTCACCAGGAATTTAACTGGTGAGAAACACGGGCAGGGGGTGTTAGCAGTGGTGTGACATGAAATGTGGTGGATGACGGACGGGCAAGAGGAGGAGAGAAGTACTCACAGAGCGGCAGCTCCAGAGATGATTTCAATGAGCTCCTTGGTGATGACAGCTTGTCTGGTGCGGTTGAACGTTAGGGTCAGCTTGTCAATAATGTCCGCTGGAGGCAGACACAGAGAGAAAGGTTCATTAATCAGTTCATTTGACAAGCCTTATGTGCACTAATCGGGAAAGCCGTTGTACATGCTGTCTTAAGTCAACTGAGAAGAAACAGAGTGAACTGCTGTGCTGGATTTTGAATCAATGTCATTAAGAGTCGGATGTAATATGCCACCTCAGTGTTGTTGCAATAATAAACATCTCACTGTGCTATCTTCATCAACCTAAAGAACATTGTAATCAAAGTTGATTGTAGCTTTTTACAGTCAACATATTAGGAACGGTACAATGCAAAAATTAATCATGTAAATGTGTAGCATGTACGCAGAACGACGGATACAGGATGACGATGATGATGGCAGCAAACGTAAGACTCACAGGCATTCTTGCTGGCGCTGTCCATAGCGGTCATCCTAGCACTCTGCTCACTGGTGGTAGACTCCTTCATTCCAAAATAGAGAAGGTTGACCAGGGCAAACTCCTGGTAGTTCCTCAGGACATCAGCGTCAATGTCATCATAGACGCCCATGTTCTCTGTCAGGTAGACAGGGAAGAAGACTTATTAGAAAATGTGGTTCTTTAAGTGATAACAGGATGCCTGTTTGAATCCAATCTGTCATTGACTTGGCCTTAAAACAAAGGGGGGTCCCCTCACCTGAACTAGCGACTGTGTCGATGGAGTACAGTGGCTTGGCCTCAGTCTTGTATGAGATCACAGACCTATAGACAAGGAAATACATTAATCATCATCACATTCATTCAACACAGTGTTTAAATCCATCTGAGAACAGCCTTCTAATCCGTACTTGAAGCTGTTGAAGATGACGGCGCCCTTGTCAAACTCATAGCCTTGGTTGAGAAGCTCCGAAGCAATGATTGAGGCGTCTGTGAAGGTGGGGGGCTTGCGGCCCACTTCCTTCACGTTGAGCAGGAGGTGGCTGCCGTGAGTCCTAGGTGGGAAATGGTATTGTCTTTGTTATCAAGCTACTAAACTATATATAGTCTACTGCTCCCTCAACTTCATTCAAACCAAATTTGATAAATCAGCTAGGTATATAAAGCTCCTTCCAAAACATCAACTTTACACAAACTAATAAGAGAAAATGCATCATGCTTCTTATGTTTACAAATTGGATTTCCAATTCTGTTGAACTTACAAACATGAAACAAACTGTTAGACAGGGATATGGTATGTGTACCTGTGCAGCAGGCCCCTAAGTTTGTCTCCCACACACACAACCTTGACCTCCTGACCAGCGGCAGTGTGGGTGGCAATCTGGGCCTTGATGGCCTTGCCCACGGTGGAGTGGATGCCACCACAGAGACCACGGTCAGATGACACTCCGATGAGAAGGTGCTTGGCGTTCTTGTCTTCAGCGGGTTTGATCTCGGCCTTCTCATAAAGGGCTGGAAGACGACCAAGACAAAACAAAATGGTCATAAGGTTTACTCCAAAAATCCGACAAAATTTAGGAGCATGAAAGCAGACAGTCTAAGAGATTCTCTTATAAAAATTATTCAGCTAACATCAGTAAGAGGAACTCTATGGAAATGTTTTCAATTAGATCTATTACTTTCAGCCATGACATACCCAATGAGCCAACGCCATAGACGCGAGCAGGCTTCAGCTGTCTCTCAGCGCGGGCATACTTGGCAGCAGCCACCATCTTCATGGATTTGGTGATTTTCTGAATGTTCTTGATGGACTTCAACCTGATGGTGACTGATAGAAAATAATAACAATAATCTCTTTCACACCAGTACTATTCAAAAAAGATATTGACAACTGTCATTGCGTAACAGATATTATGTAATACTTGGTCTATGTGTAATGGACATTATGTGTGCATGTAAATTTCAGGTTATCTTGGGCAGTGTCAGCTGGTTACTTCAATCAGAGGTTTTCAGAGTACAGCAGATACTTACTGTCCTTCAGGGTGGCCATGTTCCTGACCTGCCCACTGCAAACAGAACATAGGCTACTTAATCAGTACATAGTTGGCTGCAACATTGATGTCAATCCAGCCTTCTAGTTGCCCTTAGTTGAATTCAGTGCCAAATAAAATGGAGACGCTTATATTATTTTGCAATGAGTTTGCAAACATAACGTGGTATATTATTACTATTAGCTAACTCTGCTAGCAATTACCACCCCACAGGCCAGCTTTCAACTGAAGTACATAATGTAACGCACAAGGGTAATCGGGAAAAAAGGTTGAAATGGTATTAGTCGTTATTGAATGTTCTGCAACAAGTAAATTGCTAAAGCTACTCCCTAATACTAGACAGCAATAACACGTTGACAGTCAAATGTCAAGCTTGCCAACGTAACAATATGCTGGCCGGCTGGACTTGGCCATTCAAACTGATGCATCACAATACTTTTAACAAATATAGCAGGCTACCACATTAGCTTGCCTGATGGGGCCTACATGTTAGCACGCCCTTGCAATGAATGGACATTTATATTGAACTTTGGAATTTGCACATTCAGAAAATGTGTGTACTAAAAGAATGTGCACATGTGTCGTGGTGCCTTATGTTGTCCTGTTAATTAAATATTACTTACCATTGGGGCGAGAACACCAACACGCTGGTCCTGGCGAACATTGTTAATTCTATGAAGGTCAGACAGGAAGCACTGCGCAGGCGCAACCTAGATGCAAAATGTCGACAAAACCTCGCGTTATTTTAAACACCACATATACTTGTGACGTAACTTAAACGGAAGTGTGATAGCGACAAGACAAGAACCGCGATAACATTGAAGCTTGTTCCGTTCACCATTATTTTTTACATTCTCAATATTATTGCTTTTATTATCGTTCGTGCTTTTTGTGTTCAAAATGGGGAAAGCTGATTTTCTCAGTCCTAAAGCGATTGGAAATAGGATCAAAGCCAAAGGTCTTCAAAAGTTAAGATGGTATTGTCAGATGTGTCAGAAGCAGTGCCGAGACGAGGTAAAATAATGTTTCGACACATGATCACTTTACTTACTTTACTACGGTAGTTTTTTGGTGTTACATTTAGATAATATTTAGGGGTCTAACTACCCATTGTTTGTGACAGAATGGCTTCAAATGTCACTGCATGTCTGAGTCCCATCAAAGGCAGCTCCTGCTGGCCTCTGAGGATCCAAATCAGTTCATGGATTACTTCTCAGAGTGAGTTACCGTCTACATTTCATAATTAAGGAATTTGGAAATATTTGTTTTAAGTATGAGGTCAGATGGCAGGACATGGCGTGAGAGTAGGAAATTTGTTCGAAAGTTTTTTATTTACCAGAAATGTTTGTCTTTGTCGTCTCACCTAGGGAGTTCAAAAATGACTTTGTAGAGCTAATTAGAAGACGCTTTGGTAAGATCTTATCCTATTAAAGCTGGGAGTAATCCTTAACTATGTCATTCTATTACATGTCAACAGTTCCGCCCGTAAAAATTTCTTACTCTGTTTTTGCCTCATCTTTTAAGGGACCAAGCGAGTGCATAATAACATGGTCTATAACGAGTACATCAGTGACAGGGAGCATATCCACATGAACTCAACTCAATGGGAAACACTCACAGACTTCACCAAGTGGCTGGGGAAAGAAGGTATGTTGTCACAAACATCCCAGCTCATACGTTATGAGGATGTGTGTTTGGGTATGAAGTTATTTACCATGTTGTTCACAGGTTACTGCAAGGTTGACGAGACCCCAAAAGGCTGGTACGTCCAGTATATTGATCGTGACCCAGAGACTATCCGACGCCAAGAGGAGCAGGAGAGGAAGAAGAAACAGGACCTGGATGATGAAGAGCGTAGCGCCAAATTCATAGAGGAGCAGGTGCGACGAGGCCGAGAGGGCAGGGAGCCAGAGGTATGTTAAACCCTCAGTATTTGATTTTCCTTGTCTACTCAATTTTTTTACTCTAAAGCCAGGCTCAGAACCTCCATTTACATTGAATTAACAAATGCTGTCATGGTAGGGGTTATGAAAAAATGGCTTAGCTGATTACCAGAGAGTTGCTTCCTAGCATTGCCTCGCAGCTATGCCAAAACCTAAATTCCCAACATAGTCCTTTCAATTCAATGTTGGTAAACTGTAATGCATACCTGTAAAACAATCTTCACTGGGGTTTTTTCTAGGAGGCCCCAGTTTTCACAGAGTTAAAGCGGGAAAGTGAGGAGGAGAAAGGTATGGTTCCTCTTAACAACAATAAATTTGTCAAACAACAATACACAGACTATCGCATTCTCTCGAGACCGACTGGTCATTTGTACTTTCTATTTTAGTTGCCTTCAATCTGGCCAAGGCTGCCGGTTCTTCTGCAGCAGGGCCTTCAAGGTACACTAACCAACACAGATGCATTTTGGAATCTGGATAAACCTCACATGTGTTTAAAATCCCCAGATCTGTGATAATTTGATGTAATATGTCTTTATCACCCCTTAGCATTGCTCTGGGTCCAACTGCCCTAAAGGCTGCGGCTTCTGTGAAAAGGAAAGACGTGCCGTCCACTTCGGATGCCAAGGAGAAGAAAA
Organism: Galaxias brevipinnis; assembly: GCA_036023535.2. Taxonomy (NCBI): domain Eukaryota; kingdom Metazoa; phylum Chordata; class Actinopteri; order Galaxiiformes; family Galaxiidae; genus Galaxias; species Galaxias brevipinnis. The sequence goes on along the minus strand of JAVQIZ010145389.1, from coordinate 23,673 downwards.
AAAAGTCCGCTCTGGATGAGATCATGGAGGTACAGCAGTAGTTTGGAACTGAAGCAGGATACCACTGCTTGGTGTAAAGGTGATTGTGCATGCTACACAGTGGTGCTCTGTCTGTTTCAGATGGAGGAGCAGAAGAAGAAGTCTGTGAGACTGGATTACTGGCTCCAGCCAAACATTGTGATCAAAGTCACCACCAAAAGACTGGGGGAGAAGTACATGAAGCAGAAGGGGGTCATTAAGGTATTGCTGGAGTGGAATTGTGTTGTGTTTGTGTGGTAGTGTTGTATGTGTATGAGAAAGTCAACCATGCATACATGTTTATTTTGTGTAGGAAGTACCAGAGAAATACACAGCCATAGTGAGGATGATCAACTCTGGTGACAAACTGAAGCTAGATCAGAGCCACCTGGAGACTGTTATTCCTGCACCAGGTAACCATTGTTCATTATTTTTAAAAGTTAAAAGGAAGAAAAAATATATGAATTAAAAGGGTTACCGATCATAACACATCTAGATTTTCAATCCCTTCTGCTGTGTAGGCAAGCGGGTCCTGATTGTGAACGGACATTACAGAGGCACAGAGGCCATACTGGACTCGATAGACGAGAAGAAGTTCAGCGCTACGCTAATCCTGGACTCGGTGAGGCTAACGCACAATTTGTCTCCTTGGCTGGCTCACCAACTCTTTATTCCATAATAAATTTATTAAACTGGCTATATAAGATTACATTAGTGTGTATACCTTTTACCTCTCCAGGGTCGAATGAAAGGCAAGAGAGTGGAAGGGGTCGAATATGAGGATTTTTCCAAAATGGCTTGACCAAAATTGCTTGACTGGTGGCAGCCTAGAGGCTGAGGTGCTCTACTGTGTCAGAGTCCCCTCTGCCTTTGCTTCCCCACACCACATGTACATATTCCACATAAACAAATAGTCAAAGAATGAGACACGGTTGGTTGTTTTGTTGTTTTAATTTGTATTGTTGATCAAGTTTGTAATGAATAGTATGCTAAATCTCTATTTCAATAAAACACGAAATACATGGTAGATTACAATAATGAGTTGAGAAACATGTTTCCGTCTAAAACCTTAAGAACCTTTTGTAATAAAATATCACTGTAATAGCTCCATAATCCCTCCCCCCATTTTTAATAGTGTGTTATTTTAATTATGAGATGTATTGACTTTATTGATACATAAAAGAAATAGCCACATAATTGAAGTGCTACCAGTTTCTTCAGAAATGTCTTTGCATTCTACTGCATACCACTGAATATCACCAGTGAATGCCTGTGAACCATGTGAATGGATGCTCAGAGTGCTGGGAGGAAGCTGTCAAGATGTGGAACAATGTAGTTGGTGTAATGGCCGTCGATGAAACCCTTGCCACTGTTGTGGATGAACCAGCAGTACACCTCTGTACCCATCTTCCTATTTTCCCTGTAATCTTTTTGCCAGCCCCTGTCACATGCACACACAGACATTTAGTGACTCAAACAGTTCTGTAGACTACATTCCAAATGGAGGGACTTTGTGTGAATGTGTGCCTGTTCTATCTTTACCTGGTGACGGACAGTTTGTTACCCTTCACCTCCATGATGGCCTCCTTCTTCAGTGGATCTGCTCCCTGGTGAATGTTGTACACGCTCACCTCAGGTTCCTGTGCAAACTGACCTAGGAGGTCACAAACGTACATACACAAGTCAATTAAAAGGCTTATAAAGATAGTTGTTTTTTGTAGTAATTCTGAAAAGGTTGGACATTTTCAGTTAATTCTTGTAATATTTCATTGAACGTACAGGCTAGTAGGATTATTAAGAATATCAACCTAAGACAAATGATACTGTCAATGAAAAAGTGCCCTCGATGATTAATGTTCGAGTGGACTTGGGTTTTAGGCTGACCTATGAGCCCATGGGCCAAGAAGGAGTACTGGTTGTCACTGGGGACATAAATGCCCAGGAAATCCACGTTCACAGGGTGCTTCTTCCACGCACGATGAAGTAAAACCACAACTGAGATGTTGTCTATCTTGACGCTGACATGAGTGTTCTTCACAATGGAAACCATCACTCTGAAGCACAAAAGGAATGAAACAGCCCATTTTGGTGTTGTTAAAGTGTTGGTTAAAGTATCAGCAATTTCCAATCAATGTATCTGATGATGTAGGTCATACAGCTACATAATGAAAAATCAAAACTGCTAATAGTATCTCATATCTAACAAGTGTCACTGTGTCCATTCTCAAACTAAATATACCTGTTAACTAACAAGTGTGTGGGGAAACCAGCTATTACCCGTCCTGAGTGATGTTGGCCGTGGCCTCCCAGGTGAAAGTGTGGTTGTTCTTGCCATCGATCAGTTTGATGTGTTCAGTGCTTATCACCACTGAGACTCCCTCTGGCTGGTAGTACACAGAGATGGATCCAAAGTATGTGTTCAGCTTCTTCTTCTGAACCCGTTTGGAGCCCACCAGCTGACCATTGACCACCACACCTTGTACATTATGTCGAGGATATCAGAGGAGCACCCACACACAGATACGTTGTACCTAATGCACACAGCAATATTGAATATACAGCCTCAAACACACAATTACACACAAGAGTGGGTTACCCTACCAGTTCCGGGATCAGAAACAAGGTTTAGGATGTGGCCCGGCTCAGAGTCGATATTGAAGCAGACGTCCATGTTGTTAGCAGGCAGATGGATGACAAAATGGGGGTCACCATCAACTGTATATGACATACACATATTAAATGAAAAGTCTAGCGGAACACCGTGATTGATGTGTGTGTGTGTGTGTGTGTGTGTGTGTGTTTGTGCATTACCAATGGTGATGCGAGATGGTAGAGGCCCCTTAACGTGGAGAGGAGGGCTTTGGGTGATCATCAGCATCCAGGGAGGCATAGTAGGCGGCACGCTGAAAACCAACGGTGGGATTCCTGGCCCAGATACAGACCCACCTGATCCTACACACACACACACACACACACACATAGGGCACTACAGTACACCCCAAATCAGACCAATATCATTTCCATAAGTGCTATTTTGGAATGGTACCTCCGCAGCAGCCTTGCTTGGGGTCCTTGGGGGAATCGGCCAGCAGCCTCTCCACAGCATCACTGTCACTCTCCACCAGTAGAGCGGTAAACGGGGTGACAAACTGGTGATCTACAGCCAGACTAAGGATCCTTTGGGTGATCTTCCTCTTCTTTGCTGCCGTTGTGGCCAGTGACCTGCAGGAGATGCACATGCCTCAAAACTCTCAAATCTTTCTGACTCCAACATAAAACCAGCAACGAAGAATATTATCCAAGCTGAAAAAAGGTTTCCATTTGACCCAAATCCATATCCTTCTAACCTCTCAGCAATGAGCTGGTTGACTGTGATGTAGGCCCACATCTGTCTAGCGAAGCCTGTGAAAGAGTGCTGCTGTTGGGCCAGCTTTGTGTCCAGCTCCTGGGTGTCTGCCTCCGTCTCCAGAGACAAGTCCAGACGAGCCTAAGGGATGGTGAGGAAGACAGGGACCAGTATTAACATTGTACGAGCTGTTATACATGAGAAATGTGTGTTTTTGTAGGATTGTGTGTGTGTGTGTGTGTGTGTGTGTGTGTGACTCACAGCGGAGGCGGTGGTTAAGCTTTGCAGGATTGTGGACACAGAGGCCTCAACTTTACCAGCTACCACCAGCTCTGAGCCACTGAAGAACTTATCAAAGTGGTTCTGTGTGACCTCAGACACCGAGTCGACAGGGAACTGGATCGTGATCTTCCTAAGAAGGGGTGTTGACACCTGGCTATAGAACATCTGGAAGATTTGGAAGGGGGATGAAAGAAATTAAATGAAGAAGAGGGAAGGTGGAGGAGGTGAAGTGGTTGCCTTATTGAGATTTATTTTGGAGGGGAGATTTGGAATAAAATAAGTCAATTTTTTGGAGATGTTGGTTTGTTGTTGGGAACGTTAAGGGACTGAGAGAAAGAAAGGGAGCTACAATTGGCTTTATATTGCCATGTGGCTGTACCCTGAGCTGGTCTGAGGCGTCATGACTGGCATAGATCCTCTGAGCCACGCCCCTGTTCTCCATGGCGATGCGCTCCAGGAAGTCGTAGTCCACGTCGAACCCGATGCCCAATGAAAACAGAGAGAATTCCTCCCTCATGACCCGCTTCACGTTCTTTTGGATGGTGGAGAGTTTGATCTCTCCTGCAGGGGTGGAGAAAAAGGGCCAAAAAGATTGATGTCCAATTCAGACTACAGGTTGAATAAAGTCCTACATTTAGCAGTTGACAAAAAATGCATAACTGTGCAACCACATCTATATGATCGTCTGTATTACCGACAGTGGGGTCGCCATCCGACACTAGGATAATCATTGAGACAGAGCGAGGGTCAATCAGGCCCTGGTTGGAAGCTTTCACCAGCATCTGCACTGCCCTCATTAGGGCCTCGTTGATGTTGGTTCCTGGAGTCAAATAGGGCGTCATTAAGCCAATCAGAAACACTTGTGTCGCTCAATGTACAGTCTCTAACATCCTCCTTTGACTCCCAACATATTTCTCTCTCTCTCTCTCTCTCTCCTCTCTCTCTCTCTCTCTCTCTCTCTCTCTCATCCACTCTAGACTCACCTCCATTAGGCTTGATGTCCTGGATGTATTTTTTGGCCTCGCCCACCTGGATAGAGCTGCCTGGTACCAGATCATCACTCCAGCAGCGTACATTGTGGTTGAAATCTATGATGCTGAAGTAGTCATCAATGGTCAGGTCATCCAGTATAGCCATCATGGCTTCCACTGTCTGAGAGAATATCTCTATTGAGCATTTTAAATACTAGCCACAAGAGAACAGTGTTTCACAACTGAAGAGTTTAATTTCACGACGTATCCGAAATATATGTATCACTTTCAGAGAAAAGTATATCAATCGTCTCAAGTTTATCGAATATTTCTTAAAGCAATGCAATAATGTTTAATATGTTAAACTATAATCTCATAAGAGTATGTGTCTATGTTTTAACAGTAGATAAAAAAAATCAGTGTTTCAATTTCCCACAAATCCGAGTGAAAGTGCGGGGTAGCTTGAATACGATTTAAGTACAAAGGGCAGTCAGTGTTGCTATAGTTACTGTCACTCACCTGCTTCATTTTGACCCCCCACATTGACCCGCTGACATCGATTACAAACACAATATTTTTAGGAAGGGGGCTGAGGTTGTTGGGGGCAAAGAAATGGACAAAGTGACCATCTGAAACCTGAAGGAGACAAACAAACACTCACTTAATAATTGTCTATCACAATATAAGACTATTAGTATTATCCATATCATTGACATCATTTTTGATTGCTGAACAATATGGCATGGCTGTGTGATTGTAATACCTGCAGCTCCCCTGCGTTGCTGTCTCTTTGAACGTCATATTTGACAGTAAAGATTCCATCTATAGCACTGGTTGTGCAGTTGTCACACTTTCTCTGCTCCTGCCATGTGGGCTTAAACACAACATGGGCCTAAACACACACACACACACACACACACACACACACACACACACACATAAGGCAAAGCCCATCCTTTCCCACCTAATTTATTATCTTTGGCTGATCCTTTGGAAAAATATAGATAGCCTTTTAAGATGAATTAAATATTATTGAGTGCTGTGTTACCTTGTCTTTCGACGAGGTGACCTTGGTCATGCCAGTGAAGTGTTCTCCCAGGGTGTTGGGTGTCTCCACAAAGGCAATGCCTTTAGGCTCAAAGATATACACGTCCACCTGGACAGAGACACAGGGTGAGGGTTCAGGATGTGTCGTGTTTCTGTTGACCGACATAAACACACAAACACACACACACACACACACACACACACGTGGTAACACACACACATAGAGGCAGACACACTCGCCCTTCACCTGGAAAAGGGGCACCAGTCTGCCGGGCTGCAAGTGGAGCGAATGCTCATAGAAACCCAGCTTCCTCTGCATCATTTCCTGGTAGTGCAGCTCAAACTCAATCTTACTGCCAGGAGGAACATGGACCTCCGTCTTGAAGGTCTCCATGTCCTGGGAATTGGCCCTGCGGATGCGTATCAGAACACTCTGTTTTTTTCAGATACAACCACAAAATATTTGCACGGTCCAAAAGGAGGTGGTTTATCATTTGATGTAACTGTTGATTTAAATATTGGTGATAAAGAAAGCGTTGTTCATATTGTATTTATGCATAACAATGTGATCGAGTCCTGGGGTGACCTTAGGAATGTCCCGTGGGAGGGTGGGTGCAGTACCTGACGAGGCCTGCAGCCTTGCCTCTTGCTCTGGCTTGGGCGTACAAGTTTCTGGCAACCGTCTTCTCCTTTACCGAGCCCACAAACGTTATTCCATTCACATTCCTACGTATAAGAGACAGCACATTAAAAGCCTTAAACAAAACGTTTTGTGAATTATAGATATCTCTAAAATAGAGATATGGAGGATAATAGGCATTTGTGTGTCCTATGGAGAAGGTTGGAACTGTGTTGTGGTGGTTTAGGTCTCACATGGTGAAGTTAGTGATGAACGCTCGTTTGGGGACCTGGACGTTGAAGCCAATGCTCTGAGCACTGAGACCCGAGTTGACCACTGAGCTCTTGACTATGGTGTGAGCGAAGCGCGACGTGATGCGGCTCTCCACCTTGTAGCTCTTGACAGTGATGTCATTCCCCCGGATGGCCTGCAGGTATACATAAAGAGAGCATGCGACTGACCCCTGCTGTGACGTCATCTTCTAGAGAGCAGTGTTGAAAGATGGTTGATACCATGGCTAAAAACTCTCCCCACAAACGAAATGGCATGCTGTGGTTCGAGATTAAATTGTAAGGTAGACCTTAAAAAACTATTACTGTAACTGAGCAAAATGTCATATAATCTGGCATTGAATCATATTTCCCCTCTTTGTATTCTAATGTACAGAGGCTTTATTTTGAGAGTCGACAAGAGGGAGCTTTAATTGTAGAAAACCCAAAGCAAAGCGGCAGAGATGAGTCAATAACCTGTCAGTCATGGGAGTTTCTTCAAACAGCACCATTGATTTGTAGATAAGACTAAACTATGTCACAGTCGGGAGAGTTGGAGAACAACAAGTTGACTAAACACACCTCAAAGTCTTCATCTTCCTCGCTCGTCAATACCGCTCTCTGTAACACAGAGAGAGAGAGTAATCAGCCTCAAATGATACAGGAGTATCAAATATTTAGACAGGCATGACCTTTTGTAGATAAGTTGGAACGTGTGATTTGCATTGTATTGTTTGTGGTTTAATCTATTAAACCCTTGAAGACACCATTTTTTGTCATTCCTAAATGAATTATTGGACTATGGCCTCAGGTGTCTGCAGCATAACTAAATACATGTTATGACACAAATTACTTATTTTTTTCAAAATGACCAATTATGAAATATCATATCAATTATATTTGTATATACAACTGACAGTTGGGATGCTGTTAGGACCCCTGTGGGATTTTATCTTACCCTATGTCTTTCGTGATGATCCTGAAAACCTGTCTGGTGAAAGAAAGGAGCACTGTTTATTGTAAAATAAAATGTCAAAAACATGTCACTTTGACTTCAACAAAAGATATCACAACATAATAAAACATAAACTTTATGATAAAGCACATCTAAAAATACTACCAGGAGCGTATGGTGAGCATTAAAAGCCTAGTAAAAGCCTTCCAAAAATGTAAAACTCCAACTCACCCTTTCACCTTCCCATTCTCCGTCGATGACAAACTCGAAGCAGTGTGAGTGATGTAGCAGCACCAAACTAAGCAGTAGCCCCAGAAGCCTCATGGTTGTGGCTGGTCCGTGTGCGGGCCAGGCAGTCCACCTAAAGTGATCCAAACACTGATACAGCTCTTCGGCTGGGAGTCAGCAGGGAGCATAAGAACCCCGACTGGGGTTAAAATCCACTGAGCAGGGACAAGGCTGGAACGTTGGTCAATATTTGTTGTGTTGTACAGAGGAGAGTAAAACTTTGAAACTTGACCCGTAGTGCAGGTGGGTAAATGGGATACAATGGTAGAAAGCAGATTTTGAACAAGGCCAAGGGCATGGGGGGGTACACAACTAGTGATGGGCCATGACCTAGTCAACAAGCGCAGAATACATTTGGATCACATATGTCACATACCGTACGCAAACAATGTTGGAGGATGTCTACACGATATATTGTCTATATATTCATATACATAAAAGCATTAACACAAATACATTCTTAATATTGGTTTCTAAAGTGATCATCTTGGCTTATGGTAGGCCTATAAAGATCAAATATTTTAATATTTTACATTAGGCTACATAACCCAAAAGCATCGCCTCACATTGACAAACAATAGAGTAATGGATGTGTTCGCTGATGTGATGGGAAATTAAGACCATAAGATGGTGATAGAGTTCTTGGGGGAAAAGACCAGCAGTATTGATTATTTCATAAAGCAATGGTATTTGAATTTTACAAGACATTCTCCAAATCAATTGGATACTAGTCCGGAGCAGAGAGCATCTGAATGGTAGGGGTCGCTGCTCCCTTCTCAAACAATAAAACAAATACATTGAATTCTCTGTCATACATGTCTAAGGAGATTCAAAGGTTTATACTTATAAGGATACGATTTTTCGAATAACAAAACCCCTCATTTAATATGGCATTGAATTGTAGGCTATTAAATATTTTTGGTCAAACTGAATGAATCTCAAAAGAATAATCTTATGTTCTCATGCACTTTCTCAGCGGAAAAACACGTTTTTCGTTTCGTTTTTTTCTAAATGCCATGGTCCGGACATTTATCAAAAATTCTAAGTAGCCTAATTGTAGCATTTTAGCTTTATTGTTTGATAGAAGTCGGAGAACCTTGGGTGAAATTAGCATTTGCCAGGGGATAATTGTGGGCCGTACAGCCGGTGTGACCTTAACAAATTTTTCTTTCCCTCAACCAGTCTCTGAGTCAGTCTATAAGTAAGAAGATCTACACTGTGTGGGGCGTGCCGCGGTTGGTCAGGAGTCCTTACCAAATACCAAGGCTCCATCTCCAATCACTCCGTCCTCAAAGACGCTTTGAGAAGTTGGGGCTGTGCTCTGGGAATATGTGGCTTTCTTCTTTGTAGTTCTTAATGGATATGGATTTCAACATGCTGTTTTATGCTTTACTGATGTGTTACGGGAGCTGTATTTTGGGGCAACTTGATGATTCTGGATTTGAAGAAGATATTTACACCGACTTCACCGACTTTGATTTGGATATTGTGAGTGTTGAACGTTTGCTGCTCACTGATGAAAAAATAATTTAGTGAGCTTCACTTGACCCCTTGTTATTTTCTCAGGCTCCCCGCAGAGTACCCCGGCAGGTGAAAGCCATCCTTACAAAGGTAAATTATGCAAAACAAGAATAACATTTGGAGCCATTTGTGCACCTTTTTCTTTTTACGTATAAACACTGTGTCCTTTATCAAAAAGCATATTAAAGAATAAGTAATCATACTAATATGTCAATTTACCAAACCTTTTCTTTTATGGATGCTAGAGTAGGCATTATATTTTGGAATCAATGCTCGCCTCAACTTGTTCCAGATGATCACTATCCTATCAATCTATTACAAAATACGGCCGAATATGACTGCAATAATTCCACATGAGATTGTCGTATAAAGCGAAAAAGTATTATGAACTGACTTATGTAGATCAGACAACTGTAAAAAGCCAAAGTGTTACTTATGCCAAACAAATTGAATGTGTGACGCTCAACTTGTGTCTGGACTGTGCAGGAAAACAAGCCACACATCCAGGAGCTTTCGATAAAAACCACCATCATATCCCGGTATGCTTTCACGGCCGTCTCGTGTACGATGATTAACCGCCACTCAGCTGCTGCAGAGGGTGTCTTCCAGTTCCAAATTCCCGCTGCTGCATATGTTTCTAACTTCACTATGTAAGTTTCGACGCGCCCATAGGCCTACGCACAACTCCAACAAAAAGTTAGTGGTATATGCCAAAATGAGTTTATTCACCCCACTTTTTTGTACAGTTTTGTCGATTGTTGAGGTATACAACTGCTGCTCTTTTACAAAAAAATATAAATGTTGCTTTGACTGTCTATTATTATTTTCTATCTTGCCAACATTTGCTCACAATTTCATGCAGTTCATTTAAATAACTAGTGGTTATTTTTATGATGTTTGAGTTACAATGGGAGAGGTTAACAAAGGGTCTGTAAGGGGCACTGCAGTTAATATGTTACAGTCTTCAACACTCATTTGTTAAAAGCTCTATTAAATGAGAAAGTCACTGTTTGTGGGGAGACATTTTGGGACAATAATCTGTGTAAGTTATCCTGAATGTGACCCCCCTCCTCCTCCATACACACTAATGCCTGACCTTTTAACTGCAGGATCATTGGAGGGCGTGTCTACCCCAGCGAGGTCAGGCCCAAGGACAAGAAGGTCAAACAAGATAAGGAGGCTGATCCCAAGGCCAAGAAAAAAGAATCAGGTGACACGAGGTAGGAGGTTGCGTGTGGGCCTGTGTATTTTCGGCCATGCGTCAAGCGCTACCGTCTAATTTGCATTAGTTCTAGTGTTCCCTCAGCTTTGCTTTTCCTAGCTTGTTGCTGCACAGTGCCACCATGCAGACAGAAGTTAATATCCCAACTCAAACCACAGAGCGTATGTGTTTCGGACCACATCACCATTTACTAAGGAGACCAGGGATGTTAAAAATGATTCCATAAGATATGACGTCACAGCTTTATAGCTGTCCTGTTCCCTGAAGGTTTTTACATAACTGCACAAAAAATACTGAAAACTAAACGGAGGACAAGAAGAGAAGGATAGATAGGAAGAAATTCATTTTTAAATTGTTAAGATTTAAGAAACTGATACTGAAAAGTAAGTTTTTAGAACAGTTTACCCCATCTGGGATCAGTCTAGTTTGTCCTCACCCTCTCCACACTTCCACAAATATGATATCACTATTTGGACTGGTTTACATAGAACCCCACCTATTGTGTTGGATTTTCCCTATGTTGCATGTACTACTTTGCTCTTTTTGTCCTCTGATTTCATCCTTCCCACTTTCTTTTAACACTCTTCCCTTCCTCTCTCACAGACCCTTTATTTCAGTTTCTTCTTCTTCCCCAATCTCCCATCTATTTCTTTCAATCAATCCTACCCCTGAAAAACTCTCTCCCTGCCTCTTCCAGGCCAGCAGAGACTGAAGTGGAGGTGTTCCGCATGGCGGCCAGTATTCCGGGTCGAAACCGGGCTGTCTTCCTGCTGGCTTATGAAGAGCTGCTCCAGAGGCGCCTGGGCTACTATGAGCAGGTGACCAGCCTGCGGCCGATGCAGCTGGTCAGCCGTCTGAGCCTGGACGTTACCTTGGTGGACCACTCCCCCATCACCTACTTGGAGGTCCTGCCGCTGCGCAATGGGAAGAGCAACGCCAATGGTGCCAAGACACCAGGTAGGTTGGTTTTAGAGGGTTTAGACTGTGGGTAAATGCTGCATAAATGGCACGTCTCTATAGCTTCTTCTTCCCTTATCCTTCTGCACGGAACCGTTTGCTGAGTGTATTATTCTTTTTGACTTTTATTGCTTGGGGTCAAGCGTGCTCCAATCTCTTTTATTTAGCCTGGGAGAGAAGGCTTAGTGTTCAAGCGCAAACCCATTTCCCTCTTTGTCTCCTTTCCCCCTGCCCCCAACCACCAGCCACAGCCACACATCCTGTTTCCACGGTGATCAAGCAGAGTAAGAACTTGTGTAAGGTTACCTTCAGCCCCAACATCGTGCAGCAGGCAAAGATAACCACCAACGGCAACCTGGGGGAGTTTGTAGTGCGCTACGATGTGGAGCGAGAGATGGGAATTGGAGACATACAGGTCAGAGCGTCAGTCTCATTTCTCAAATTCAAACACAAACACTAAGACACACGGACATGTATTCCCACGGATTCTGTGAATAAGGTTATCATGCCATGACCATGGTCTGTCCACATACAGAATTACATTGATAAAAGTGTGTGAAACCATAAGACTGTGAACTCTTACCAACTGGCAGAGAATGGCATGTATCGAATTAGGGATCAAACTGAACAGATGCACATCTTTCACCATTATTTTTGCTCATGCACATGTACATTTATGTGCAGTCAAAAATACAGGCCTCTGCACACTAACACACACAATGACACACATGTATCCACCCACTCGAAAATAACTGATTTTGCAGAACAGTTACAACACCCTTACACATTATGCAAAGATGTTGCGCAAACAAACAAACTTATTCTAAGCAATTGAAATGTAAACCTCGATTTACAAATGTGTATTAGTAATGTCTAATAATAATTTTTTCTTATACACAGGTTTTGAATGGACACTTTGTGCACTACTTTGCCCCCAAAGACCTGCCAGTGGTACCTAAGAATGTGGTGTTTGTAATTGATACAAGTGCCTCTATGCTGGGGACCAAAATCCGACAGGTAAACGACACAGAAACACAATGAATGGGCATGCAAGAAGAATTTTACAATTATTACAAAAAATGATTTACCTATTTTTTAGCAAAGCATATTTGGAATGTTTGATAGGATTCCACAGGGAATGATTTTCTGTTCCGAGTTTTGTTTTGCAACGATTTTGTCTCTGGAGAGAGTCTAGGCTTAGTGTTCCGGATGGTGAATTTGACCCTCCTCCTCCTTGGCCTCCCACGCTGGGATAGCAAAATCAGGACTTTTTGGCCATTTGACATTGCATGATAATCCCCTTGGTCAGATCCACATCTGAACAAAGCAGCTGCACAACTGCTCTTCCAAGTAGAGTGAACAGTTCAGGCAGGAGGAAAAAGAGAAACGGAGCACCCAGTTAAAAAAAAAGAAACATTCTGTGAGGATGGAAAGTCATTTAGCTATGGGGTAATGGAACGTTCTAGATGATATCCTCAGTCTAACGCCCCCACCCTCCCCTCGCTCTGTCCACTCTTCCAGCGCCTACCCCCAGTGGGCCACTGTGCAGAACAACAAGTGTGCTTTGATCTGGCTCCACAATAGTGTTCCAGTATTAGTTAGACTGGGGCTCTGACCCTTGATCCATGCATTCTCTGGAGGCATCTGGAGACCCCCACTCAACCACACCCACTCTGCAGATCACAGAACTCTACTCTAAAGATATGCTAGTTGTTATGTGTTAACTTCTGGATAAAATACTTTTCAGCTAGATGTGTGTGTGTGTGTGTGTATGCACAGCATATAGAGAGACAACGAAAGCAAGAAATCAAGAAAGACAGAAAGAAAGATAGCAGGAATCTCACAGCTGGCCAAAGGGCTTGGCCCTTGATTGACAGTTTGATTTTGAGTCCGACTGTTACTGATTGAGCATGACAAAACTAAAACCATGACTGTGAGCACTACAGCTGTATGCCTTGACCTTATGATAGTCGGTTGTGTAAAAGACATCTTCACCTGTCAAAGCCTCTCTTTCCCAGTTTGATATATTGTACTCGACAACGGGGGGCAAATTGTGTTATTGTATTACATTTCCCCAGTAGACTCTCACTCTCCTTATCTCCCTCTGTCCCTCTCGCTTCCTGTCTTACCATCTCTCAGACTAAAGAAGCCCTTTTTACTATTTTGAAAGACCTGCGGCCTGGAGACCATTTTAACTTTGTCAGCTTCTCCAACCGGATTAAAGTTTGGCAGCCAAAACGTCTGGTCCCTGTCACGCCTCTGAATGTCCGAGATGCAAAGAAGTTTATCTACATGCTCGCCCCTACTGGAGGTAATGAGAAACTGCCATCGCTTAAGGTCGGGGTGAGCGGGAATCTTAGACAATCTGCACATAATCCAAGACCTGGGATGTAGATAGTATAGAGTGAAAGGAGGAAATATGTTGCACGAATGGGACACAGGAACAATACTGTTGTTTCAATATAATATAAATGATGAAAAGAAAACTCACCGACACGTTACAGCCACTCTAACGTTCCAGGCACAGACATCGACGGGGCCATGCAGACGGGGGCCTCGCTGCTCAGCGGCTACCTGGCCGCCTCCAACTCCCACCACAACAGCGTGTCACTCATCATCTTCCTGACGGACGGCCGGCCCACCATCGGGGAGGTCCTGTCCCCCAAGATCCTGGGCAACGCGCGCTCGGCCGTGCAGGAGAAGTTCTGCGTCTTCACCATCGGCCTGGGGAACGACGTGGACTACCGGCTGCTGGAGCGCATGGCCCTGGAGAACTGCGGCATGATGCGACGGATCCCCGAGGACGTCGATGCCAAGTTCATGCTCAAGGGGTGTGTTGGTGTGTGTATGTGTGTATGTGTGTGTTTTTAGTAAAAATTTTTCCTGTGGTATTTTTCATTGTCAATCATAATTTTTATTGTATTTTCAACGTATATATTGACATTAATGCTATAGGTTTACTATGTCCTTCCCTTTGAAAGTATTGTTGATGATAGCCTTTTTAAATCTACACGAACCTCATATGTGAACAATCTGTCCACATGTTAGCCAATTACATCTCCCTAATCCCTTTCGCCTCCCTCCTTACCCTCTTCTCCCTCATCTCTCTCATCAGGCTATGGGAGAGATGGGTCCAAATGTGACAGTGCTGACAACAGACCTCTTTAGTCGGCCCCAGCTCCAGACAGCTAGCAACTGTAACAGCTCCCCTCTTTCTTTGGCTCTCGTGCGCGGTCCCCCCTGTGTGCCTTCTCTAACTCACTCCCTCTCCTCTCCTCGGGGATCTGTAACACCTATTCAGCTTTCCGTCGCTCTCACTTACAGACACTTGCACAAATGCACACACAAACCGTGCACACCCTTCTAGGTGTTGATTTACTTGGGGAGGAATGCTTGTGTGTTGAGATACGTGAACATGCGTAGAGGTGAACCGACAGACTGCTGCGATAACAACACCGGCAGGTTCTGCTTGAGCAAACACACTGCTGAAGAGGTTGTGGGGTTTACTGTGGCACACACCAAGGCCATGCTAGAGGGTCAGCCCACAGACTCACACACACACACACACACATACCTAATACATCACCTTTTCACACTTAAAGCCATACCTTTCTAAGGCAGAGGGAGTGTGTAAACACGTTTAGTGTAGCCATTCTTTTGGCCCTTTCAGAGAATGAGAGGGCGCACACACAGGGATCTGATTTATGTGGCTACAATAGAAGCTGCGCTGATCGTCTTCAGCCATCTAGAGGCACAACACTATGTTCAACAGCGTTCAAATCACGCGTCTCTTCTTTTATTTTCTCCCGCGTTGACGTCACTCTGCTTTTTGACTCTCCGTTCCCCTCTCGTTTCTGTCCAAGATTTTATGACGAGATCGGTACCCCCCTGCTGTCAGACATCCGGATCAACTACACGGAGGACTCAGTGCAGTACGTCACCCAGCACCTCTTCACCAACTACTTCAACGGCTCCGAGATCGTCATCGCTGGCAAGCTGACCAACCAGAGCGCCGAGTCCCTCCACGTCCAAGTTACCGCCAGCAACAGCGACCGGAGCATCGTCCTGGAGACGGACGTGCCGCTGCGCCAGCGGCAGGTGGAGACGGAGAAGCACGTGAAGGCGGCAGCGGCACAGGCCCAAGGATCCGGCGCCGGGTCAAAGGTCCCCACGCAAGGGCCTGGGGGAGCCGCGGTGGAGACACCGGAGTCGGTGGCGGCAGACTTTGTGGAGCGCGTGTGGGGCTTCCTGAGCGTGAAGGAGGAGCTGAGGTCGCGGCTGCGCAGTCAGACCAGCAGGGAGAGGGAGGACCACACCCAGCAGGCCACCAACCTATCCCTGGCCTACCACTTCCTCACGCCCCTCACCAACCTGCTGGTGGAGAAGCCCCAGGTCCTGGAGGATGGCACCATGGCCCTCGCCCCCACGCTGGGCCCCCTGACTGACGAGGCTGCCTCGGCCAACCTGCTGTCAGACGAGGGTGCGGCGGAGGCTCCGCCAGGTAGCCAGCATTCCGTTGTTACCAAGACAACAGGTGAGACCCTATTCTGTACTGAGACTGTGCATTGCAGTTTACATCACGTAATATCCCTCCTGCTATTGTTGTGAGGTATTAGCGACAACTGGCCAAAAGGCAGGTCAAATGTTGGCACAGGAATTATGCAAGCTTGGTCTCTCCTTGAAAAAGCCTGACTGGTTTATTTTATGTTTATAGGAGACGCCAAGAAGAGCCACGACAAGAAATCCGTCCGAATCTCCAAGACCTCAGGTAAATATGGGTATGTATGTATGTATGTACTTGTCAGGCTGTCTGTGCTCAGTCACAGGCTCCAGTGTAGTAGCTTGGCCCGGAGCCGAGCTGTCTCTCTATAGCGGTTTTAAGCCTCCGTGTGGGAACTTGAAAGACAGGGGAAACATACAGTGGACTCTCTCTACTCTCTGTGTGTGTGTCCTGTTATTTAGAACTGTGTGAGACAGACCGTAGTGATCACAGACACTGAGCACAGGGCTTAAAAGGTGAGAATGTTCAGGGTCTAATTGAAATACCAGAAGTTGGCCGTGTAGGTGGCATTTAAACGCAAACACAGACCCAGACTCACAACAACCTAGCCAGGGAATGTGAGCGTGTGTGTAAGACGGAAGCTGAAACGAGACAATGTGAGTGTGTTTGTGGCTGTTAAAGCCGTTTTACTGTATTTTGGTCAGGGGTATCCAAGCCCATCAGTGAGGGTTAATGGCTCTGTCATTATGGCTCCTCTCTCATCTCAGCTCAGCCCGGCTCCATTCATCTCGGCTCCTTCCCACAGGCTCACTCAAAGCCGCAGGCAGCCACAGAGATATGTTATCTTATGACAGATTTAGTGGCTCGCGTGAACAGTGCCGTTTTTACGTTTTTAGAAGCAAAATGTCACGCACAATGTCACAACAAAGACACTCACGGTTCCTTATCTGTTCCATAGTGTTCTTAATGCTCCTGTATATGTGTGCTCTTCAAACCTGCCCTCTGTCCTCTCGCCTCAGCGGACGGCGACCCCCACTTCATAGTGGAATTCCCCCTCAGTAAGCTGACTGTGTGTTTCAACATTAACGGAGAGCCAGGACACGTCCTCCGCCTGGTGTCCGACCACCAACACTCGGGTGAGACTGCTTACTCCTCTGCCTTCCTTCCTCCAGCTTAGCCTGTCACTCAAACAACACAATGCCCATCAACATACTGCAGACGTGCATTTTGTCTTTCATTTAAGTCATTTATATTGTGTGTGTGTGTGTGTGTGTATGTAAACTACCTGTAGGTGTGACAGTGAACGGGAAACTGATTGGTGCCCCTGCACCGGCCGGCAGCCATAAGCAGCAGCGGACCTATTTCAGAACCATCACCATTGTGGTCGACCTGCCTAGGCGCTCCTACATCGAGATCACTCCCAAAAAGGTCATCCTGGACGGACACGACCGCATGGTCCTGCCCTGCGACACCACCATTACCGTGGCAAGCGGGGCGTTGTCAGTGGCCATCGTGGGCAAGTCCAACGTGACTGTGACCGTAGGGGGAAGCATTGGCTTTGTGATCCTGCTGCACCAATATAAGAACCCAGCACCCTATCAAAAGGACCACCTCGGCTTCTACATCTCCAACAGCAAGGGGCTCTCTCAGAACTGTCATGGATTACTAGGTAAGTAGATGCACTGATACGGCAAGTGTATCCCTTTCTGACTTCACTTGAATCATATGCCTTACAAATGTGATCCTCTCTGGTTCATTCTACGTCCAGGTCAATTCCTTTATGAGGAAGTCAGACTGGCTGAGTCTCCCGTCAACACCACTGATATTGGAGACATAGGGACGTCCACAATGCTAAAGATTAAAGGCCGTGCCATGCCAGTGGTTCAGAAGACCAGGAGGATCTACAGTGGGAGCCAGACCGTGGACTGTTGGTTTGCCAAGAACAACGCTGCCAAACTAATAGACGGTACATATGAGGACTATGTGGTATCACACATGTTTGACACAGGGAACTGGTCTCATGGGACGAACGGGGCATAGGACAGCTAAGTACATGTCACAAATGGACTTGTCTGGACCCATTACCACAGACTATAAGTGACATGTTGTTCTCACAAAAACTCAAGCCTCTGCACCTAATGTCCACAAAATCTGTATTATCCCAAAGATGCTAACTATGTCCTTTAAACAAAGTAATTTCACAATCACGTTCTGTTTTCTGGTGCACCTGGACTAAATATCAAATCAACACAATGTACATTTGTTTTTGTAGTTTTCTAATAGAATGTATGACAGTGTCATTTTAATGTTTGTACTTGTAAATATAACCTTTTTCTACATGGCTACGTTTTGATTTCTGAACAAAACAAAATACAGCAGTAGTTATTCGTATCTTACAACTATTGCTGTCTGAATGACCTTAAAACCAAAAATGTATTTGAACTAAGAGAAACCTTACTTTTTCCCCAAGATCAAAAGGCAACTTCAATAAAACCAAGGCAACTCACACCCTACCTATGGTTCATAATATTCAATGAAGGGAAGTATAACACTTTATTATTACATGTTGAGTCAAAGCTGAAGTACTCCTTCAGACAACTAACATTCAAACTATGTCAACACTCATGAACGTGGCGACCGTGAGCTGAGGAACACACCTGGTCACGCCAGTGACCAACCCCTCTAACTAACCCTTATTCAGCTCTGCACAAATGACTAGATCCCTTTAAACGCAGACCACCTCGCGCACACACGCACACACGCACACACGCACACACACCTCTGTCATCAATTGGGGGTCAGAGGGCTACTGGCTCCTCCCCCACAGGTGTGTTCCTCTGCTTCCAGCTCTGGTGTCTATCATCGCGCTCCCAGTCCTGGCCATCACAGGAATTCAACATGCGCATAGTTCGATGTGTCACACAATCTTTATTTGTAGTAAAACATGGAGACATTCATTCAAAAGCACCATTAGTCTTTATAGCTTACTCTGTAGTCCACACCTACAACTTTGGCGTGCCCAGTTATTTCATGGACATGGATCAAACACATCAAACAGTGGAATAATTGTTTTTTTTAAGTAATGTAACAGTGTGTAAATGTAAGACTTTTCAAAAAGCTAACAATAGTCAAATAATAATGTAAACATTGTGTGTAAGTGGCATATACCCCTACATCAGGCCTAGCTGTTGTGCAGAATACTAAATAGGAATGGTCCAGGGCAAGTTATACATAAATCCCACCAAAATATATTGCAAATGGTTACTACATGTTACCACAGATCTGAATGAAAAAAAATACCTCAAGCAACTGAAATAAAAAATAAATACTTCAAATAAAATGCAAAGCACTTTCCATAATACAACAAAGATACATATATCTGTATAATTCCCAGAATCTTGAATAACTTGGTCCCCTGATCCACAGTCGATAATAAATTCTACATAAAACCGATTTTAAAACAGCATATGGTAGTGGTCGTAATACTGTCCTACAGCTCTATAGTATAACTGGCTGATAAAACACTATTCTGTCCTTCATGACCTCTGATCTTAAGCACAAGGCAGGTGCAAGCAATACGTCTGACACCGTTGGTGAAGAAACGCAACACAAGGACATTAAACCGACGTGACAGAACACATCACTGAGCAGCAGCAAGCATAGGGCACAAGTAAGTCTGGTAACTACAGGACCATGAAAAAAATAAAAAGTTAGCAGACG
Organism: Galaxias brevipinnis; assembly: GCA_036023535.2. Classification (NCBI taxonomy): domain Eukaryota; kingdom Metazoa; phylum Chordata; class Actinopteri; order Galaxiiformes; family Galaxiidae; genus Galaxias; species Galaxias brevipinnis. The sequence continues at coordinate 3,957 of JAVQIZ010145389.1, read as the reverse complement.
GATTTCAAGTAATTATGTTATGCCTAAATGAAGACAAACATTAAGAAACATATGACTCCATTTGCTGGCTGTTCTTTGAAAGCTGATGTCATGAATTATTCTTTGGAACTGAAGACTTTCCCGAAAAGTCCCGTGAGGGGAGAGAGGCCAGGTTTCCGGCTGTGCTCCGTTTCATCCTCTCAGTCCTGCTACCTCAAACAGCCACTGTGCTCTCTACTTATCCGGGTCTTCAACACATTGCAACACCCCTGCAGTTACTCTGACGCTGGCTTTAAAGCACGCAGGTATCAAGGTGAGAAATGGGACCTTCGTAAGTTCCTCAGCACCCTTTGGTGAACATGCAGTGCCTTCCTTTCAATTAAGTCACGTTTACAATAGTGGTCTTTGAAATTAAATGATAAAATAATAGCGCCCAAAAAACTGATAGGCATCACAAAGTCCTATGCAAAGACAATTCATTGTGAGCCCTTACTAATTAGTGTAATTCATACCTTTTTCAACAGACATCCAGTTTGCCATGCCCAATAACACCCATTATTGGTGGGTACATAGAGCATGTATATGTAAGCTTGAGTGTGTGGGTGTATGTAGGAGTGTGTTTGTGCTCATATTCTGAAGTGTTTACACCTCCACCCAGCTGGGTCTTATAGGTCCTCTAGAGTGCTGCAGATGAGCTCTTTGTCCAACAAGGTCCGGCTCTTCTTCGTCCTCAAAAAGCTCCTCTGAATCGGATTCTACAGTCAGCAGCACCTGCACATGGACGAGGAAACACAATATCAGCACACACATGCAATCATACCTTACGTCTTAGTCATATAACTATCTCCATGTGGTAATGCTCTCTCCAGGTTGAACTGATCTATGTACGATCATATTGAAGCAGCATTCCAGATTTTCACACATTTTATCACAATATAAATCCAAAAATGCTGGGCCTTGGGCTTTATGTCACGCGTCTTCTATTCGTTGCATATTGGTGCCTTGAACTGAGAGGGCTAGCCGGTTAGTTCTGCTGAACTTGCTCTTGTTCCATAACAACTTCACTCAGGGGAGGGGGGAGTTTAGACAATGTATGAACTAGGGCTCTGTCACAGCTGCCCATCCCACACGGAGAAAGCCCCTCTTCTGCAAACACACAACTCCGATCCCACAGCAGCAGCTCGCTCACATTTACGACCGGCCCCTTACACACTGGATTACAATCGATGCCTCTCTTCTGTTTCCCCGTCTCTCTTTGCCTCCTCCACTTTGCTTGGCTTTCCATAACCTCAGTGACTGGCTACACAATCCCAAATGTCACTTTTATTCCCGGGATGAAGGCATGATTTGTAGCCATTTGGCATACGACCAGGGATGAGAGGGAGGACACGGAGGGAGAGAGAGATGCGTGCGAGAGAAAGAGAGAGAATGCACACAATGCATATGACATTTAATGGGCTCTGCCGCGTCTAATTGGAATCCCCTTAATTTGCCATGGTACATTACGTACAAGAGATATCACTTGTGCATGTTTGTCTATACCCAACACTAGTTCAACTTGCATTAGCCACAAGGATAGAGTACAACTAACACAGTCTAAATACTATTTGTTTTTTGTGATGAGTCACTCTTACCAGGACAACAGAGAACTCAATGAGACACTGGAGAATTATTGACGCGAAGGAAGGGCACAATTTCATGCAGCCTTTGAGAAGGGACATGGAATTGGCACAAACATCCAAAATACCACAAATAGACTAGAAACAGCGACGGGAGAGAAACCGATGGAGACAAGCATTGAGAGAAAAATGGACACTACTGAAGAAAAAACCTTTCAGCCAAAGAGATCAAATGGGCCAATTTCCCTTTAAACCCAAGCCAGAGGGAACGGAGATAGTATACAGTAAGTGTGCGTTTGCCCAAACAAGCCATTTGACAACATTTCCCAGGAGACCTTGTGTGGCAGTAATATACAAAATACCAAAAAATTTCTCAGATTAACCTATTAACACAATATTTACACTTTTTCACCCCATTACGTCCTTGTATCCAGCTAAATAAACAAGCATACATACAATACACAACTCACATGCCTCTTATCCTTGTCACTGGGGTATACTGTGTTTTGGAGATGTTTTATGGGAACAGTAATTAAAATATTATTTTGCTTAGCTATCAAACACAAGCCATTTATTTATAAGTCCATGTAGTGCCACTGGAAGAAGAGGGAGTGACATGAATGATTTATTGCGTTTCATAATGTGAAACTATCATTTTTTTTGTGCCCTTCTATTCGATGAAGATTTTCCCTCCTACGTCTCTTCGTTTCAAATCATGTATACTGCCTGGGGCTGTAAAGAGCAATCAGGAAAAGGGAGACGCTTTTTTTCTCTCTTCCCATCAGATCGCTTTTCAATTGTTATTGAGGACACATTAGACACTGGGAATGATTTTTATTTTCTTGACCTGCAACTCATACCTGATTACTATCTCTTACCTGGGACTCCTCATTTGGAACCCATGGCAACGAGCCCTTCTCGACGCTGTCACAGGAGTCGTCCAGGCTCTTCAGCGTCTTGTACTTCCTCATCATCAGACTGTCCACCACCCAGAACATGATGGACTGAAGGGCAGCCACAGAGAAACATTAATATTACATTCATAATAGTGCTGCGAAGGACGGACACTGCATATTTTTCACATTTAAATATTATAGGTTCACTGTTAATAAACACTAAGGGCTGCTTATTCAAGCATGGCAACCGAGGACAGCTGGATGTTGTGTCGGACTTACATTGACAATGAATGGCACGATGAGCATTACAAGTGCCAGTTCCAGCTGAGGGTCAGGAATGTAGTCCAGAAGCACCCCCTGCAACTGGAAACGCAGCACATACATCATTAGAACACACAAACACACAGTGTACACACACACACACACACACACACACACACACACGTGTGTAAACTCATACACACACTGAGTATTCTTCTAATCACATCTTTGTCTGGGATGAATTATGTTAATGGCCTGGTGCCACTTCCTATCCCCTTCCTCAACAAAAACAAATGAAGACGTTTAGTGCATCTTTGAGATTAAGCAGGCTGTGATCATATTTTTTGTTTTTCATATCACAGGATTTTCCTGGGAGTGAAACTGTTGCTATGGTGATAATGAACAGGGATTCAAATAAACAAACACGATCTAGAAAAACAAACACACAAAATTGCAAACAGCAATTGACATGGACTGGATGATATTAACTGAGTATTCTCTTTGTTTAGGAGAAGCAGCTATCTTTTTTTCCCTTAAACCTTTGACCCTCCCTTTGTTTTTTTCCTTTTAATCTTTGCTGTCTGAGAGAATTAGTCTTGTGACTTATTGCCTTAGCTAGTTCACATTGTCATGGGGACATTTCACAGTAGCCAATCCTCTCAGGGGCAAAGAAAGGAGATTGCAACAGGGGGTCTTGGGTGTTCGAAACTCACGTTGGTCCAGCCCGGGATGAGCAGCACCAGGCTGACAATACTCTTCTCCAACACCATGATGAGCAAGTACACACCGCACTGGCCCAGCCATGCCGCTGCATGGGGAGGATCGCCTAGAGAGAGAAACACATTATTAAATTGCAGTGTGGAAAAAGGTGTCCTTTAAGAAGCCAGCACTCCATTTACCTGGGAATTTAGGATGAAAGGCTAGAAAAACATGTTAAGCATAACATACACGGAAGGGTCTGTAACCTCTGAACAAAATGGGAGCTGCAAGCACACGAATATGGACACATTAGACCGAAATATATGTATCACTGCTAGTCTTCACCTCTTCCTCTGTGTGACATTACATCACCTGTGATCACAGTGTATGTAGAGGGGGACTTGACTCTGTCATTAACACACACACACACACACACACACACACACACACACACACACACACACACACACACACACACACACACACACACACACACACTCAGA
>JAVQIZ010145384.1:0-33441 GCA_036023535.2 Galaxias brevipinnis | reverse complement strand
GTCTATCGAGACTGTCTCTCCCGCCCGCCCTCTCTCTCTCTCTCTCTCTCTCTCTCTCTCTCTCTCTCTCTCTCTCTCTCTCTCTCTCACACACTCACTCTATTCGACACAATCAGTGTGACTGATTGTGATTCTGCTGCCTCTCGCCGACTGATTGTGATTTTGCTGCCTCTCGCCCCCTTCTAGGATGGAGACGTCCAGAGGCACCTGTACCTGCAGGATCTGTCGGATAACACGGACAAAGAAGACTCCCCAAAGCTAAGGTGTCTAGCTAAATACATATTTTTTTAATTACATGTCATGTAGTTGACTCTTTGAATTTAGTGTCAGCCTAAAACCCTAAAGAGAAGATTTCTCCTAAAGCCGGTGTCGCTCCCCTCCCTATCCTTTGCAGCGTGTCTGCATTCGCCTGTCACATCTCTGGCTGCAGACAGGTGTTCAGCAGTGTAGAGGATTATGAGCACCACTACAACTCCCTCCACAGGCATGTGTGTTGCTCCTGTCAGCGCTCCTTGCCCTCGGCCCGTCTCCTCGACATCCATATTCAGGAGTGGCATGACTCGCTCTTCATCATCCTTGCTCAGAGGCAAGACATGGTAAACCCCACTACTCGACTAAAGAAACTAAAAGTTGCCTAAACAGGGGCGATTCTAGAAAACATTGGGTAAGATTTTCAGGCTCTTGCCAAGGCCCTGTGCCCTAATACAACGTAATGATTGTGGAACTATGATTCCACATTGCAAATCAAGCAGCTATTGTCAGTTCTCTTATCCAATGGCGTTGGGCATTGTGAGATTGGCACTACTCTAGCCTGTGGTTTTGGGAATGGGGAATAATATTTCGGGGAGGGATGCAACCCCTTTTAGACCTGCCCCTGAGTCTGAAGTTTTTTGCCATGAATCTTTAAGGAATTTTGTTTTTATATATATATATATATATATGTATATATATATATGATAGTGTAGAAATTAGAGAAGGAAGTTGCACTTTAAATGATATTACTCTATACATTTATTTTATGTTTTTTCAGCTCTGAGGCAACTTGAACCTTGAATTGATGTCAGCATTGTTCAAACCCCTCTGTGTCCGTCTGATATCAGTGTTATAAGGTGTCTAAAACTCCAATTCATCGCTCCTGTTGTTCCCAGTATGAGTGCCTGGTGGAAGGATGTGGACTTAAATTCAGAACCAGCAATCAGAGAAAGGACCATCTGATAAGAATCCACAAATACCCTCCAGACTTCAGATTTGACAAGGCAAAGAAAAGCAAGAAGTAAGCTGTAAGAATCTCCCTTCTGTCCAGCAGGGGGCAGCAGTCACCTTTGTTGAAACTAGGTTCCAGGATTCCTAGATTCCTATTTAGTAATTGGTCTATTAGTTATCTTTAATGTGTGTGTGTGTGTGTGCGTGTGTGTGTGCGTGTGTGTGTGCGTGTGCGTGCGTGTGCGCGCGTGCATGTAAATTGTGTAGAATCAAAGAAACCAAGGACCATCAGCAGAGAGACTCAAGCATTGAAGAGATGGAAGGTGTATGCGAGTCTCCCAGTGTGTCTGCTGTTGTGTGTGACACAATGCCGGTCCCACCCGAGGAGGGAGAGTCCATGGAGCTGCATCTGTCTAAGTCCCCAGAGACCACGGTCCTCCCTGCTTCTAACCATGGCCTACCGACGGTGGACACAGTCCCTGTAGAAATGCACACAGAGCATCCTACTGCTAGCTCTGGCATCAACACTTCACAGAAACCACGCTACTCCAACAGGTAAGCACTCAACAGGGATCTGCCTTTGTTTTTAGCAGTTATTTGTAAAAAATATACGGGATGTCTTTTGTGTGTTGCAGAGTTCCTGCGTCTGTGTGCTTTGGCCAAGGCTCTGTGCGAGGGTTCAGAGGACGTGGGAGGAGAAAATAAGTTATTACAATTATTTCAGTTGACTTTAAGTCGAAAATCATTATTACACAATTACTTCTCAGTGTATAGAATTTGCCTTGAAATAAATATATTTTTTAAAGAAATGTGACATTATGAAGTTATTATTTCTATATTTTGTAGGTTGGGATTCTCATTCTACAGCTATTTGCTTTGATGCAGTATTATCAAAATTGCCCCCTGAATTAATTACCCCCTTTATTCAATCAATTAAAAAATATAAGATGGTGGGATAAAGTTTTATTTTTGTAGAGCCTATTTCATTTTTTTTGACTGTCACTGTGGCCACCCATAAGCGGAATACATTCTGCATGTTAGTCAGCTTGCAAGGCATCCACCAAATTGCATACATTACTTTATAAAAATACTTGGTGTACTCAATAAACAATAACCCTTGCAAATGGTGACATGCAGACTTTCCAGGTGAAACAATACCCTTCAAGGCCGTGGCTGAAATGCTCCCCTATGGCCGATTTCCTTTGACTTGCACATTGTGAGATACGCTAAAAATGCAAATGTTTCTTATACTGAAAATCTCATAAATATTTGGATCAGAATTGTTAAGTTCTGTCCCATCATGAACAAAATGAAGTGATGGTTCTATAGGTTTTGGATGCAGATACAATGAGAAACACACAATGGACAAACGAGAAAAAAAACATTTCATGTCAGGGTATTCAAGACGCAACATGTCGTTTTCTGTTCAATCATCAATTTAATATTTATATGAAATATTTTCTTACCCATCAAACAGAATATACTGTGTACTGTATGGATGTCAGGATTAATTGTCTTCAATTTGTTTACAATTGCTTGCATTACAAAAAATATATGAGTTTTACCTATTCAACAAAGTACAGTATTTACATTACAAAATATATTTTTTATTGCTGGTTGAGGTTTGAGACCATAGGCCTAAAAGCTCCAGTTTTGTGCAATTAGTAAATTTCTAGGTCATTTCAACATTTTAACACAAGTCTGTGGTGTTGACAAAATACTTGCAATACATTTTCTTTTCATGAAAATCGGCTTTATGTTGTAAAAAGAAATTGCTAATTATGGTTAAAACGGCTTGAACGAGTAGTCTTATAACTATTCTTCAACCAATAGAGTAAATCATTTTCCTTTTTCTATAGATGTAGCCATTGATGCTCCAACTGATACTGGCAGGTGTGGTCTGATAAATTCGAGTAAACCAATACAGTTAAATATTAAGAGTTAAGCACACATATTCCATAATATAATTTAAATGAGAATTGACCCATTTGGGCACAAATAAAACAGGGCATAGCCTTTTAAAATATATGATAATTACAGTTTGTGAATGATGTGCTTTCTTGTTGTTTTACAAGGGCACACCGGCCTTCACTAAGTTTATTTCTAAAAACACCGATTAGAATTGGGCCATCTGATCAGCAACGTTATTGGTTGGGCATTTTTGCAAATCAAAATGCTTAAATCCCTTTTTATTTTTTAATTTTTTTTGAATAATAATAAAATTAAAATGCTTTCAAAATAAAGAACGATGAAGAGTATTGGTTTTAGACACTTTCTGAGAACTGAAATATTGTTGCATCAGGCTTACCCAAATAGGCTATTGTGCGTTACCATTCGTTTATGTGAAATTGAGTCAGAAATTGTAATTATTAAGCGTTATGACAAGTAGTACATTCCATAGGGTCCACTAAATAGTCCTGGGACTGTCAAGGCAGGTAGCGGTAGGTGTCCATTTGCAGCAGCATATAGGGAATGCGGGCCCATGTGAGCGCCCAGTGGGAATGGAAAGGGAAAAGCCGGGAGCAGTGGTTTGGTCGCCAGTTTAAGTTTTTCCAATTCGGCCTCCTGCAGCCTTTTGGCCTTGGCTCTGCGGTTCTGGAACCAGATTTTTACTTGGGTTTCTGTGAGGCTTAGCGAGTTGGAAAACTCTGCCCTTTCTGCGATGGACAGGTATTGTTTCTGACGGAACTTCCTTTCTAGAGAAAGGAGCTGGGACGTAGTGAAGGGAGTTCTGGGTTTTCTGTTATTCTTATGTTTCCTCAGAGGACATGGTGGAGGGCTAGAGTGTCCTGCAAATTCACAACGGAGTTTAGTTAATAGCATGTAAATCACTGGTGAATTATCAATCCAGCACTATATACTCTCTGTAATAATTACAAGGAAAAAAATTAAATGCATGCAATAATGTGCTAAAAGGCAAACACTTCTATAATTCCATGCTTCACTGCAAGTAAAACATAATACTAGCTATTTCATTTCGCCATTTTGGTATTTTATAACGCAGACCCATGGCAAAATTGACAATATTTCCCCCTATGGTCCTTCAATACATTATAACTAACTTGGTGGGGTTGCGTATGGAGTCCATGAGTTGTGGTCCTTGTCAACGAGTTCCACTGCTTCACTGAGTTCCGTCGACTCTCGTTTAAAAAAGTCAGGCAGGTCACCAACAGAACACCGCTCCTCTGCGTAAAGTTTCCTTGGCAAACAGCAGTCGTCTGAATTGAGATTAATTAAGTCTGGATCCAATAAATAGTGAGTTTTAACCGGCATCTTATCCGATATTAGAGACTCCACGCTGAAAGGAAGGCTGAAAATCTTGCTTTTACATCTTTTGACAGGCGAAGGGACGCACGTCTGCTGTTCCTCTATCCCCATGATCGTGCCTGGTAACGTTTTCCCCGTAACGCTTGTTGGAGATCCTAGCGCAGGATTCATTACGCACAAGAGCGGTGCCATACAACCTCTGAGCTGACTGGTCACTCCTTATGTCCCCTTTCCAGGCAAGAAGACCACACTCCTTTTGCGTTCAGCTCAATAGTAACGCTGAAACTTCAGTTTGACGCAGTGAAAGCGTGCCTCTATGAGGTTCTGAAATTGTCTCTCTCTTCTTGCCGCCCGCCAATGACGTGTCCCACTAGGCCGAATGACCCACCCAGCCCTAGTTGGAATTGGATATTTTAGATAAATAGCTCATGTTGCGCATGCTTGCACGCCTACGCTCACAATAACTTTCATTAGCCTATTTGGACGATTTTTTTTTAATTAAGCGCTGTGCTGTAGTAGTTTCTTTTAGGTGTTTCTATAATGCAAATAAAACCGAAATATCAGTAAATTCAAATGACAAAGATCAGAAAATATTGGAGAACCTAACCATCCCTAATAATATTTTAGGCATTATGTAAACTAGGCAGCTGCATAGAAGCATGCAGACTGCAAGTCTATGGGAAAAGCTGGGCCTGAAGCGACACACTGATTATGCAGAGAAGAATTGTTTGCTGAAGTTAACTTCTCTCCCTGAGGTACTTTCCACTTTGATCGTGCCGCGACTGGCGCCGTAATAACCATCCATGTCTGCCCCCTCTTCTTCTATCTGACAGTGATGGATCGCTCAGCAGTGAACCCTAGCATTGTATAGGTGTAAATGCATGAATGACTAACCATTAAATTAAAACCGTTAAATGGATTTATTAGGCATTTATTATCAGAAATGATATACGCAATGAAACTGTTCAAAAACACCAGCTCACTTAACTGTATTTATTTATTTATTTTGTATTACAGTTAACTTTAAGCAACATAATGGTTCATTGTCTAAAATAAAAACAATAATCCGTTTGAGTTTCTTCAAACTCGTTACTCTTCAATCTCCTATTTATTACGTGATTACGTGACAGACAAGTCCTAGCTCGAGGTATTGGACTGTTATTTTTTGTGAGATGCGTGTGCATCTATTTCTCTGAACTTAACCTTGCTGAAGTTTTCTGCTTCAGCAGATGAGGAATTGCTTTGATGGGGTAATTGTGGTTTCCTCCACCTTCCAAAGTTGTCTTCCGTTTGAATGGAGCATATTGATGCAGAGTTTACTGTACTCATTCTTTCCTGCTGTCTTTCCTGATAGTTGGCACCAGTCTCAGTCATCTTAAGCAAACGTTGGGAAGGGAGCTAGAATTGTGAGAATAAACATTTATGAAATGCACAGCAGGGAATCTCTTGATAAAGCATGCAGGATCGTCTTTAAAGACCTTTGGAGCCCTGTGAAGTTAAGCATAACAGAACATAATACGGTGTCTGCATGGGTTTGCAAGAATTGAACATGTCACTCAAATCTATGGGTGCAGTTTTTCAACCGTATCCACATCCCAGGCTATACAGGAGCTCTAGTTCTGGTAAGTGCACTGTTAGACGTTTTCTGCCAACTTTAGCTTGACCTTAATTCCCCTTCATTTCCTCAGTCTTATTTTTCTGCTACTGATGACTCTTTGTAATGTAAAATCAGAATCAGGGTTATTGCCAAGTACCTTAACAAATACAATGAATCTGTCAGGGTGTTATGGAACATAATAAAAACACAATAATAGTAGTGATTCACAATATATATATATATATATAATTGTTTTTCAAAAGAGCTGTATGTTTTATCTGAGGGCAATGTACCAAGGTAATTATGTCAGTGGTTTTGAACAGAAACCCCCATGGTGATTCAGGTCAGGTAACGTTAAGACTCTGCAGACCTAAATCCAACACATTTATGAGGTGTGTGTTAACTTCAGCTCAGCTGCCATTTTCAATACAATGTAATGAGTAAATAATACCAATTTGTAACAGATCACATGCGCTCATACAGAAACGTTGGGTTTATCATAGAACACTCAGTTTAAGGTATTATGAAGAAGCTTGAATGCACTGTTTTCACTTGAACATGTCTCCACATGCTTACCATTAAGCTCACTGTTAAATGTTGGCCTTAGGGTATCTCACAGGAACACTACTACTTATAGAGATACAATTTGTTATGTATCTGTGATGCTAACATAGTGCTTTGTCCATCAAAAGTCTGCTCTACTGAATACTTTGACTTAAGAGGCTTATGTGTTTCCCTGTCTGTCACCTCTCCATGTCTCCCTCCTCTGTCTCTTGCCGTGCAGAACTTCAAATATTTCCTGTAGGACTCCAGAGAACATTTCGGTCCCAGCATGTGCCAGAGTAAACCATGTCAGTAGTCATTACTGAGGCTGACTGGCACATCCTGGCTACTGGAACCTTTATTGTGCCCCTCACAAGAGCATTTACTCACCACAACCACTAGGGGCATTGCTACATAACCGCATCAGTGGGATGGAATTCTCACCGCAAACAGCGTAAACAGCTAGCCTCCATAAACCAGATGAGTTGCATTTTCATAAACAGCGATAAATTATCTCAATCTGTTATCTGTTGATTTGTTATTAACATACCTAAATTATCAATTCATGATAGTGACAATTTTCTGCAACTCGAGAAAAGAATACATTACAAGTTCAAAGCGGATAAATTATTACAAAGCGTAGTAATTACCTGATGGATTGTTGATTGCTTAAGTGCCCTTAGTTCTCTTCAATATGTTAGCATGACTGTGGCGGAGTATTCAGGCTGATGATGGCGTTGATAGAACAGCAGCTACTGGGCTATTATGTCAGTGTGCGTTTGTGTGTGTACGATATTAGGCTTGGTGAAAGGGAAGCGCGTTCCACATGGCCTCTAATGGAGATGCGAGGGCTGGCAGAAACCTGGCGCAGCTAGCTTCCAGCACAAGGCGCTAACAGGTGAACACAGAGGTATTGTGGCTGTATTGTTGTTGGTCAGGCGAGACAGAGAGCTACAGATGGAATCGGACACCCTCTGTGGAGGCAAATCCAGCCGAGGGGTTAGGGTGAGCTCACTGCCAGAGGGCTGACAGCTGAGGTACACCGAGATGAGTGACGGAGGATCGGAGATCTGAGAAGTTGGATCAGAGAACACTGATATAAGTTTAGGAAGCCTAGTCGTGTATTTATCAAGGGATTTGTTAAGATGAGGATGTTGACAATCCGGAAGTTGACGACAATGCCGTATTTGCAGCTAGAAAACAACACACACACACACACACACACACACACACACAAACATTCAACTGAAATCTAGTTACAGAGGCTAGATGACGCCCAAGACCATCACCCCTGTTGCTAAGAACAGAGAAAACCAACTCAACTCTTTCACTTATACCAAACTAGCTGGAGCCATTTTGTGGTCAAGTGAGTGACCATATAATGTTACCTCAGCATTATGTATGCTCTCCCACTCACATTCTGGCTCTGTGTTGGTCTGTCCCCCTGAGACCAGGCTCACAATGAATCAGTTTTCACTGAAGCTCCTGCCACAGCCTATTTTCTCCTCAGACTGTCTAAAACAAATGGATATTATTGTGGTCAAACCACAAACCATGTCATTATGTGACAGCTATGGAATGGACTCATTCTTCTGCAATCATTCATGCACAGTAAGGTTTAAAAAGTCTATTGAGATCTATTTTCAATGTGGTCTCAGTCTCACTTGTCCTACCCAGACTTTGAGAGTTGTAAATGCTCTAATTCCAGACTTGACTTCTCGTGGAATCTCTCTAAAGCCACACCTTTTAGACAGTGGTCCTTCAATATTATAGATTTTTATATAAATAGTCTACTAACAATTGTTATGCCATTGTGTACCAGGGAATTCTATGAGATAAGTAACAGTGACCTTACCACATTTACAAAGTGTTTCAAGTGTGTTTCCCCATCTCTGAATATGTCACAAAGGAAGCTTGGACAAATAGTCTGCACTGATGTTTCTGAGATGACAATATTCCACGTCAGTCCATGAAAGTCTGAAAGAGGTGGGAGGAGAGAGGTGAGGCCCCTGAATAAACACCCTTTACATTCACCCTGTGTGTGTTTGGGGTCCCGTCCCCTGGGTAAGATCAAACAACACTAGGACCCAGCCACAGGCTCAGTCACAGGCAGAATTTAATACTAGAAAGAATGATGAGGCAACATTTTTTATTAAAGATAGATTTTCTGTTGAGCAGATGGTCTATAGGAAGGAAAGTCCAAAGGATGGAATAAAGGAAGGATGAAGGGTGGACATAGGGAAAGATGGGAAACAACGTGATGGAAGCTTAGATAAAAGCTTTGTTGTGCCTATGCTTAATGAGCTGGAAAACACAATTGAACTTCTCCGACTGTGGAAATCGCTGTGAGGGCGTCGTAAATTAGCGGCAGTGTGGGAGCGAGCAGCCTGACAGAGAGGGGCTTTGTGTGATCGCTTTCTCCCAGTCGTGGAACTACTGACTGGGATCCTGTCCTGTCACAGCAACCTTTGGTATAGAGAGGGCTTGTCAGATTCTAATATGGCTCCTGTCAAAGTTTGACAGAGTTGTTGCTAAATGTTTTGCGATTGCTTTATTCACCCTGAATACTGCACCCATTCAATGCTTCTAACCTACAATAGTGTTCTATTTTAAATTGATCCTTTACCAGACCCATTTTGTTTAATGACACTGTTACTTCCACCAGTTTTCCCCTGTGCACTGTTCTTCCTCTGAAGTCTTTGTTTTGAGGGGTGCCTGATTGCAACAGAGAAGTGAGAGTTAGGAGCCGGGGGAGAAGAGGCCAACCGCTCCCCTGATATTTAGTCAACTCCAAAGGGCAACTCTTCACTCTTGCTTTGCAGGCTTGGCACATGCCTTCTGTTACTAAGTGGCTTCGTATTGAAAGGCTCTGCGGCTGCTATTCTGTGTCCCACTGGGTGCCAGCCTCTCGGCCCTGGCAGCTGCTGGGCTGGAGAAAAGGCCCTTAGTTCCCCCTCTGCAGGTGAGCTGCACGGCCAAAACAGGGCCCCTCAAAGGCCTTTTCACGCCCTCAATGGGAAAGTGACTTGGGGAGAGAGGAACGGACACACAATGGCTGCCTTCTCTGGACATAGAGGAGATGGAGATGAGCTATTCTGGTGCGATTTAGTCTTGGTTATTGCCATGTCAGCGAGAGGTGACGAGCAGAGAGAAGAGCAGGGCAGAGAAACTGAGAGGACACAAGAGGAGAAGAGAGACCTTCCATGCTCCAGTTGACTTTGAAGGTGTGTCTCTCTCCCTCAGTGTCTGTAGCGTAGCGGTTGCCATGCAGTAAGGTTGTCTCGCGCTGGGACTCCAGTGTAGCTGCTCTTTCTTTGAAGCCCGACAAGGCCACATGTTTTTACCCTGCCCCTGGGGTGTGCGGCAGGGGTGACACATCGCTCCGACCCCCCCCTCCCACCACCACCACACACACATCCAGAGCCCACTGATCTCCCACTCACCCCGGCAGAACCACTCCCATACAGGGAGAAAAGAATGCAGCTCCCTGTGCCCCCTTTCACCTCCTTTTCATCCTTTGCTTTTCAACTTTTATTGGCAACAGCTTTCACTGACATATCAAGAGCTGGCAAAGGAGAGATTGAGAGAAGCAAGGATGTAGGGGGAGGGAACAGGGCTGGAATGAAGGGTGAGGGGTAGTGAATAAAGGGAGGTGGCAGCATGTGTACCATGGATGTTCTTTCTATAATTGTATTTATTTTTATTTATTTATGTATACAGGGTATACCAACTGAGACTAGGCAGTGGTGCCCTGTTCACAAGGCATGTAATGAAATAACAACATCTAAAATAAACAAATTATACAAATGTGTTAACATCCAGTCCCGATTTTACAGTCTGTCTCACATAAAATCATGACCAGATAACAAAAACAAACCAGATTTAAACCCATAGTAATAGGCCCACACTATTTGATTTACTCAGTGTTCAACTGCTGATTCAACTGCAACTGTTGATATCTCATAGCGGAGATACTTTGTTTGTCTGCAGTATGATAGAATAAACATGGCTGACTAAATTACATGAGCAGCTTTGCTATATTGCTGCGTGTAAATCCCTGAAACCCCATGTTTTAAAATATAGTTCTCATATAGTTATCCTTGCTTCACGAAACATCTAAGGCTATTTAAACACCCACAGCCTCCTGAAACATCTTGGAGCCTTGCAACGAACTGAGCTAATGAATTTGGGAAAGAAGATGTTATCAGTCCCTGTCTAATTCACTTTTTCCTCCCTCTCTCTCTCTCTCTCTCTCTCCTTCTCTGTTATTGCTGGCCCTGGGTTGTTTACCTCTCTCCTAAACTGCTTTCCCGACCAGGAGACCAAAGCTCGCCAAAGCCCCCGTTAGTCTCCCCTAACACCCGGCTCAGACCCATGGTCGCTGGGTAAATGACTGTCGCTTAACCTCTGGGAGATACTTACAAGTCTGTCAGCATTAACAATGGCTGAACTCACAGCCTTTGCATTTTAGCTCAGGTATCCATACCTTCCCTTTCCCAAAGAGAAGGATCTGTGTGGGGATTTGATGTTTGGAGTGGAGGAGTTCTAAAGACAGTGGACCGACTCTGATGGGTCAAGTGGCCAAGACAGAGTTTTCAATACAACAGAAAGCAGGTCCTCAGGAGAGGCAGCCGAGACTGAGGAATGGAGGTGAGGGAATTGTAGTCTCTGACCATAGCAGTGAAGGAAAACACTAAGCCAACAAAATCAACAGGAGTCCTCCGGACAGACAGATTCTGAATGTAGCAGGAATCTTGTTTTATTTGCTCTGAGGTTTTTTAAGAGAAAGAAGCATTTCCTGCACAGAGGGCAGCTGGTAGCAATTTGGAGATATTATTAAAGTCCCCTCGCTGCCAAACGTCTTTCCTCTAGGGGATGTGCTGTGTAAAGCAGTCATAGTGATCCTCTGGAGTCACTCACCCTGTTTCCTGTGAATACACTCAGAGTTAGCAGGAGACATCCTCATTGCCAATGTTCAGAACAGAACCAAACAATATTAAATGCTTCATGTTTTTACAATATGCATGTGGAATAGACAATTTAATTTAATTTAATTTAATTTAATTTAATTGTCATGGTTACTTTCATGTGATATCCTTAGGGAAGACATGCTATACTATAATCAGTCAACATATTCAACAGGTTCTCATGGAAGCTCATGTTTCGCCGTGTGTGACCTCTCTTGTATGTTTTTCTCCATGTGTCATTTGCCATTACTCCTGCTAATTGTCACGGGAATCAAAAGCGAAGAACTGAAAAAGGGCACACTCCTACTATATACAGCCATAACAAACTGATCAGGGAACTGTTAGATACAAATGGGGATTCACCTTTCAGTATGATAATTCTGCCATTTTGTCTTGAAATTGTTATCCTAATCCTTGTACAAAGGATTATATAAAATTAATCTTTTACACTGATCTGTTTGCTTTGCATTATATATTAAAGTTGATAGAGGCCTTTGTTGACAGACACACAGAAGAAAGTCAGCCATTGTAAGAAAAGTTTAGCTCCCCTCTCAACTCTAGGACCCTGTCTCTGCTGCTCTTTTTTAATAGACATGCAATTTTGAGAGGGTCTGGAGCCAGCCTTTCCTCAGGACAAAGCCTGGGAACAATGCGGGGTCTGGGGAGGTAGACGGGATACACATACCGTAGCCCGGGTTGAAATATTATATACAAAAAAAATATATATATACCTGGGACAAGTTATCTCTCCATAAATATATATAAGAAGAAAATGTTGAAAGTGAACATAGATCAGTATGACTGCCTGCCGCGTTCCTCAGACTACCCACGATAGTGTGTTACTGAGAGGGGATTAAGGATGATTCACCAGGCTCCATGAATAAGGCTTCTTACAATAATGTAGCCCCTCTGTCAAACTTCTGGATAGAACAGATTATATTCAAAGCTAAGCATTGCGTATGTATTTATCAGAAATGTATGTGTGGTGAAAGCAGTGGCATCGTTTCTCCTCAAAGTTGTTGTCTGACGAAAGAGAACTGGGTCTTTTTTCTTGGGTTTATCAAAGCTAAACGTAATGATTTTGTTAATATACATTTTTTAGCAATTATGTTTACTTGCATTATAAAAACATTTATGTGATGAAGCAAAATCATTTCAGATAATATTAAACACTTTTTCCAGTCTTTTTCCAGATAGTATGTGCATGGAAAATGTCTGAAAATATTTATGATAACAGAAAGTACTGCTCTAATTAGTTTGGGTAAATGACTAAAACCAAAGATTAAGTTATCATTCCCATTATGGCAGCACGGTTGTACATGTTCTGTGAGTAGAAAGCCTACAATCATGTGTTGACTGTGTAACACAGAAACCACAGACTATGTAAATATGAAGATAATATAAGTGTAGCTGTGAGTGACATTATCCTTTACAGTTCAGTTATATTGAATTATAATTCAATAAAGAAATATGAAAATAACTTTAGGATTTTAATAGATGCATTTTTGTTTAAACCAAAAAACAGATGGCCTTCAAAGACAGGTAATCTTTGCTGATCTTATCTACCTATTTTAACTGTGTCTGTGTTTATAAAACTGAAAGAGCAGAGAGCACGACTGCTCCAGGGTCACTAAGAGGTCCATCCATGGTCATAACTCCACACAGCAGCCACACATTTCTTTCATAAGGATGAAAGTGCAGAGTTCCAGTAACTGAATCTCTCTCTCTCTCTCTCTCTCTCTCTCTCTCTCAGGCAAAGTTCTGTGAGGGAACAGCATGAATTCCACTTCAACGCCATAGCATTGGGATGGATGGGATCCTGACCCACGATGTGACACACATACACACACACACACACAAACACACACACACACACACACACACACACGCAAAGACTAGGATCAAACCATGAAATATAGTTTCACTGATTGGGCTAACAAAGGCTGGAGTTGTTGTGTATGTATCTCTTTCCCTCTACAACCCCTCCAGCCCCTCGGCCTATATTACTCTCCCACCGTTCTGCCTATCTTCTGTCTCCATCGTAATGTCCCGTCTCTATAGTGACGCTGGTCCTGGGGACGTCCCCAGGAGTTCCATTGAGGTGGTGGCCCCATGATGGAACTCTGGAGGGCCAAAGGTCAGAGGTCTGCAGTGAGGGGTCATTGGTGCTCCAGCTGGCAGGCAGAGCCACAGTGGACACCGGGGAGGACCCTTTCAGTGTCCAGGGCAGGGGGGAGAGACATGGGGATGTCCAGGGCAGGGGGGAGAGACGTGGGGATTGGTGTTGATGGAGCACAGGCCTTGTTTTTCCAATAGCACTCTCTTTCTTTCTCTAGTGATGGCTCTGCACTCTCTACATTCACACTTTGTCCCCTCTGTTGAGAAACACCATTTTCTAGAGCTGATTCTAGAAGGTTAATTGGCCTCACATCTGCAATCAAAAATTTGTAGGCCCTGCAAATACAGCCTGGACGATACACACACTGACAATGAAGTGGAGCAGCAGGATGTTTCAGCATCATCTCACTCCCAGCTGCAGAGGTCAGTTCATTACAACATGAGAGTGTGTGTGTCTGTGTGTGCATCATCTCACTCCCAGCTGCAGAGGTCAGTTCATTACAGCGTATACAGAGTATGTGTGTCGGTGTGTGCGCACATGCTCAAAGGTTTGGCATGACAGCAATTTAATTTAACAGAGTTTTTCCAAAACATTAGTATTCTCAGAGTGGAAAATGTGTTTAATGAGAAGCATACTGAACACAGTAAATAGCTATTAAACTAAATGTAATTGCTGCCATATGTTTACAAAGGTTATTAGGGGTGTGAGTGAGGCAAGAAAGGAGAAAAGGAGGTATCGTATATGCACGTGTGCGTGTGTGTGTGTGTGACCAAAAGGTCTCGTCAAACATAAGTCCATCTGTGCCAACAGAGTGACTTGTCTTCTCATCGCCAGTGTTTAGGTGATTCCCAGACCGAGCTTAGACGCTCCTGTGTGTCTGACTCAGATCATGTTGCTAATACTACTTTTGCCCATCTCTCACACAGCTGTTAAGTGATGGGGCAGATAAACTCTTCAGAATAATAAGGGCCAATCATATTCTTCAGAGCGGAGGGGTCCCATTTTGCCTCTCCATCTCCTCCGAGACAAAGAGCACCACAGTGGGACAGGGAGGCCGTCTGTCCATTACTTTGCAGACAAAGTGAAAGTTTTTTACTCCGGTCTCCTGTCCCTAGTCCACTTCTCCCACTCCCGCCGTCCCCCACTCCTGTCAGCGGTACTATTGTCTCCGGGCTCCATCTCAGACATTAACCTGTGGAGACATAGAGAGTCGAGTGGTTATGCTGACTCGTCAGGCCAGTCTTCCTCTCATCACCACCGCCTTCACATTTTGTTCTCCTGGATCCATTATTCTCCCGATGGAACGAGCCTGCGTGTGTTATACTGACTCGTCTCACAAGACTCAGAGTGTGTGTGTGTGTGTTTGTGTGTGTGTTTCTGTGTATGTTTGTGTTTGTGTGTGTGTTTTTGAATTTGGGTTTGTGTGTGTGTGTGTGTGTGTTTGTGTGTGTGTTTGTGCACGCGCATGCTACAATGTTTGATGTGTTTATGAATCATGACCAAGTGTTGTGTTCAGTCTCATTTTATTTTGCAGAGGCAGCTTCATAGCTCTGATGCCTTCCTCTTCCTCCTAGACCAACACTAGACCAACCTTTCTACACAGTCCTCATCCCTTCATGGAGGTCCAACTGAACAGTCCTGCATTTCATGTGGTTTACGCTCCGCTCTGAAGATGTCTAATATGTATTTAATTAGTGTTTTGTAATGCATCAATTACGTTGATTGTGGAGCATTGAGTTAATTTGAGTTCTTTAGAAAAACCACAGCTTTCGTAAATGTTACGAATGTGGGCTGTGTGACAGAAGACAGAGTGTAAAGAGCATTGGGTTGAAATCCTTTAATAACAGCCCTCTGTATTGAATCAACCTTTATGGGATCTGCTCATGGTAATGATGCCAACGATCATGCTTTAGCTCTATGATTGTTGTACTGTAATGTGTGTGTTTGTTTCATTATCTCTTATCTCTCCTAATCATTGCTGCGGCTTAGCGTGGAGTCATGAGTGCGCTGATGTCTCTGGCCGATTGTGGATTTCTAAATTGGTGGTTTTCTATTTGTTTTGCTTACAGCGGAGAAGGCGGATAAAGATGCAAGTTTAAGTCAAGCACAAACACGCTGCCTGCGTTTCCCTGAGGTCTATTTAAATGCGCACAATTTAGACGCTACTGTGACTGTTTGTAGTATAGTCACGAGTAATTCCAGTAGTGTTAGTTACTATTATAATATAAGAAATATGACCAAATTAATTACAGAGTTTACTGACCAACAACGGCCATGTATCAATTTATTTGTAATTATATAAATGTGTATATTGTTGAAGACAATCGACACATTGCCCATCAGCACCATTGGCAGTAGATTGCTTCCAAAATGTGTGAATAGCACTTTAGACCAATTGAATCCAGCACCATCCTCTCTCTCTATTGGAACACACTCAGACATCCATTTCAGCGGTTTTCCCTCATATAAGTTAAATTGCTGCAAGCTGCAACACTTGGAGCTTGTTTGCTCTTAGGATCCTATATTTATGGGCATAAATCATGACTTAATGCTGCATTTAAATACTTACAGACAGGCAATTTATTCTTGGCTCCCTCCGTGTGTTGTGCACAATAACCTGGTCAACATGAATGTGTGTGTGTGCGTCACGGTTTGTTGCCAACAGTCGTAACTCGCTGACAACTCCCAGTCATTTTTCTGTTTATGGTTCCCTTTACACACTCTAAAACTCTTGCTGTGTGTTTTTGTTGTGTTGCACACACAAGCACAACGCTGCAAACACACACAAGCATTAAACACACACACACACACACACACACAAACGTTCACAAGGTGCTGGCTCTGGGCAAAGGAATGGAACCTCTGATAGCTGCTTGAGGTGTTGGGGCACAGTCTGTTCACCACATATCAAACTCCAATTATCCACATATCAGCTAAACCCACAATGGAAAAATGCCTCATTTCAAGAAATACCACAATCCCCTTCTAATTTAGGGGTATTAGTTCAGTGACATTTCTTCACTTTTAATTGCAGTGCTCTATCCAGACTCAATAGATCATGGGTGGATGGCTAATATGGATGTTTCTCTTTGTAGATCTAATACAAGGTCTTCTCCCAACTGGTGAGATGAAATACAGTTAGGTGGTATCTTCTGCCATTGTTTATATTACAAACTAAGCATGACCTGGACTGACATTCATCATGACGTGTGCCATGCCCTTAACTCTACTAATAAAATCTCAAAATGTTTGAAGACAGTTTTATGTGTTTGAGAGCTTTCTTTTATTTCCACTGTGTATGTGAGTGTGTTTGATTAAACAGACCAGCTGTGTTTGGGTGTGTTTGTGTGATATTATCTTGGCTAGTTAGAAGTATGCTAATAGCATGATAGATTACCAAATTATGTGGAGGGTACCATTCATTTAAAACCTTTTTCGGCACGTCATACTGGGGTTACATGAGGCTTGTTTTGTTTTGTCATGCTTCTCAAAATGTCATCAGTAGCAATTGAATATTATGCACTGGTGAGTAGGATGGACCACCCATAATGACAATAACCTTTCTGAAAGCAACGCAGCATATATTTTTGGGACAGATCCAACACGCCATCATCATATCTCTGTACAACCATCTTCACTAATGGACAGACCAGAACACGGCACAGCCTACCACACACACACACACACACACACACACACACTACTGGGCCTTGTTGGATCAGACATGCACTGGAGCAGACGGCCCTGGTGTAGTGTCCGTGGGGAACCGTCAGTCCTCTGGGAGGCAGATGAAAGACCCTGCTAGTCATTTATCTGCCACTCACAAAGATAAAGCTACTGTGGCCGGGAGAAACAGGAGGAGTGTGATTGGTCTGAGCCTCCACACACTTTATCTGTCATGTGTCATTCCACAGGTCAGGAGTCCCTGAATCTGCTGTTCCTGGTTTGTGGTTTCCAAAGGAACACAATATCATTCGACTAATGACCTCAGATTAGAGCAGCCTACACTCAGACTACATATGGGACTTTTTCCACATAAATAATAATAAGCTATGTTTTCTGGAAATTGTTAAAGTAATTCTAATGATTATTTTATTCTCTTGCATTTTTTAACATTTCCTGCACAGCTTAAAAACAAATTGTGAAATATTGTAAGTAACTGTCCAGACCTGAACAGTCGTATGAGTGTATAAGGGTATAGGCCCTGTGTGTCAAGCTGCCTGACAGGATGTTAGACACAGCTTAGCGGTCTACTTGTACTGAGACATATGGATCTGATATTGAGGCCAGATAGCAGTAGACACAGAGGAGCCATCCTTTAAACAGAGCAGGAAGTGTGCAGTGTGTCTATCAGCTGCCTGTTCTCTTCGATTGTGTCATTGTGCCAAGGAGGTTGACACACAGTCTACAACTGTCGCTGCTGTTCTAGAGGAACAATGGGCCTTATTTACATGAAGGGAATTTGTTAGTTTTAAATCAGACTTAATTGAAATAGAAGCAGGCAGTTTTAAAGACAGAATTGAGTTTATGTTGGTCAGTATTGGAGTTAAAGCAGAATAAGAAATTAACCACAAAAATTAAACCTTGAATTATATGAATTCTTGAGTTGAAAGGCATTCTGCTCCAGATTAGTTAATGGCTGTTTGGTCTGAGGATATGAACTCTCAGATGGGTTTGACGTGCACCACAGACGCCCCATCCACCTCCACCAAACACAAAGTGACAGGAACGTGGGGAGAGGTAACAGACAAGTTTCAGTCGAACTGAAGTGGACGTGATAGACCCTCAGTTTACTCTTATAGCAGAATAGCCTGGACTAATTAACCCTCACACCACACACACAAACACCCACACATACATATAGTATAGAGATTCATTAATGAGTGGATTTGCTTGCACCAATCTCACAGATCTGTCATAATTTGTCCTCCAATCTTGTGAATGAGCAGTATGTTTGCACACGGTAATTACTAATTAGTTGAATGATTGAAGTCTGGCCCTACAGCCACACAGGAGGGGGCTTGCCTGTATGTCTTCCTGTCATTATAAACCAAGCATGCAGGGGAAGGGCTGCTCAATCTTAACCCAGATTTTTTAGCTACAGTATAGGCTCAATTTATACCCGTATTGCAGCAGATACCTACTGAGTACGATTCTTAATCTGTTATGAATTAAACCCAAGATAACTTTGTTCCTATTTCTTCACAGTGGCAGTAACACATTAGCATACCAGAAACAGTCTGGTTAATGATATCCTCCAACAGATGAATCAGAATAGCTGAAGGTTGTCAACGAGGCAAGATTGAATCATAGAGAATTTCAGAATCATTTCTTGTTCATGATGTATGTCATATACAGCGGTTAGTTAAAAATGAAGATAAAACTATCTAAATTGTCTGTGTTTACACAATACTGAAAATGTTTCTAAACATCAGTGGTCTTCCTCATGACTTTGTAATTACTCTTCAAAGTTGCTCTTCAAAAGCTTTGCAATTTAAATACAAACATATTGAAAGTGACATGATATATACATCAATTCAGTACAAGCTGTCATTGTTTGCTGGACACAAAGTTCAAAGGGCAGCATATTGTTTATTATAATAGACCTTTGGTTTGGTTTAGTCATTAACAGGGAAGTTACATTGCCTGATTGAGAGTCATATCCAGCTGAAGTTAAAAATAAACACAAGAAATACAGACAAATCATGCTCAGGTAACATTTAAAATTACTAACATGCTACGTCTGTTCAAAATCAAATATATAGGAATATCGATCATAATGACCGGGAGTTATTGCTGTTATAGTTCCTGTTAAGGCTAGAATTGTTGCACCACAACGGGGAGTTTAACAACAACCTTTTTTATTGGTCTCCTTTAGCAAAGCTATGATATAGCCTGTATAAGGACAATACTGAAAAAAGAATACATTTGAGTGTTTCTAAATATAATTGCGTCTTTTTCTTAACACAGGATTTCACTGACCGTTTGTGTGTCTCTGCTGATTTATGGCATAGCAGCGAAGCCTTACAAGGCTTGGGTAAGAACATCTGCTACAAATGGAATAACATAGACATTTAAGCTGTGTAACACCGCAATTAAAGAGCTAATTCCACTCCTAAAAGTAGCCAAAGAGAGTCCCTTCACCATTATCTGAATATTGGAATTGTTATTATCAAGTAATCACAGCACTTAAATGTGCTCAATGACCATCTAATACGTTATGTTGTAAACCTATGTTATATACAGTATATATGAATATACACATGTATATATGTTATGTTGTAAATCTCAATTAATTGCACTTTAACAGTAACAGAACTATGATTTATGAAATGCACCTCTGAATCATAACAGTCCAGATTATACTATAATGTTTACCTCATGACTTTTCTGATCTTCTCAGGGCAAAGTTGCTGATGTGGCACTCCAAGACACTATGAGGTATGTACATACTAAATATTAACGTATATGACAGGTTCCATAAGTGGGGGTTGGGTATAGTAACATCAGATAAAAAAGTATTGTCCACCTCGTTTCAATAGGTATGATGATGATGAAGAGAAGTTATCATGGGGACTGAAGGAGGTGGAGCCTCCAGAGGAGATGGATGCCACCAGCTATGATGTGGAGCCCAGTATGGCCATCTGGAAAAGCTTTAAGGTTATGGGCCAACAGGGGCAATACCTCAAGGCAGAAGAAGATATGGATGAGCTCTACCATCCTGCCATGATACAGACCCTGGATGCCCAGCCGCAGGGGGATAATACCTTTCATTTGGTGGATGCCCAGCCTGCCCCACAGGAGGGCTTCGCTCGTCACTCAGATGTGGTGGACTCACAAACACCAGAGGTGGGAGACTGGGTGAGAGTTCACCTGGAGCCAGAGGAGGACAGGGATGGGCTTTATCACGCTGACCGCTCCCCACTAGTCCAGGTGGACCGCTCTCCGTTTGAACCAGTGGTGAGGGCACAACCCCAGGCCAGAGTTCACCTGGGGCCAGAGGAGGACAGGGATGGGCTTTATCATGCTGACCGGTCCCCACTAGTCCATGTGGACCGCTCTCCGTTTGAACCAGTGATCAGGGCACAACCCCAGGCCAGAGTTCACCTGGAGCCAGAGCCTGACATGGACGACAGGTATCATAGAGAGCGCGTGCCGGCTCGATACGATGGTGTAAATGTACCTGTACCTGTTCAGGGCAGATGGAGGCCAGTGGAGGGCCAGTCTCAGACGAAGTACAGCCAACCAGAAGAGGACCGGGATCACCTGTACCACTAAGTGACAGTCACCTTTATTCAACTTCAACAGGGATCTGTCTATTCACAAGCAACACTCCAATAAATATATCACAAGTAATAAACACCACTGCTGAATACTTTTGTGAAGTCATTAGAGACCATAGAGTCACCAATTGAACACAGACAAGGGATTATCCCAAACGGGTTGACATGGTGCCATTATTTAATCATCCAAAACCACTGTAGTATTAACAGTGCTTTTATTTTCTTTATCAAAAGTGGTATATAAGGCAGCTCAGACAGACATACATTGTTCTAGTACATTCAAAGTATTTACTGCAATATGTACATTCCGGTAATCATGGGTATGGAAGGAAACCCTTTTACTAAACTCAAGTTGATACAGTTGATTTTGCACCAAATTCTCCCAAGCCTTATTTACCGGTGGCCCTTGTTTGCATTTGAGTGTTTGAAAGGATAACTGTTACTCTAGCAGCTCGGCAGGAATCACTCCCTTCTTCAGTATTAGGTTCCCATAAAGGGCAGTTTCCCTGTGTGGAGACAGAATGACACTATAACTTACAAAGATAGGACGTAATGCTACAAGATCTTACCATGCACCCAAACATAACATCTTACCCTGTTGCCACTATAGCAAACGCTTTCTTCGCCCGTTCGTAAAAGGCAAACCTCTCTACTGTGTCTATGGAAACCTAAACAAAGAGCCACATGCAATAAACATACAATTAAAAAGGATAATGAGTAATTACAGTTTTAAAACACATGGTTAACTTATGACAACAAAAAATGTGTTTTACATCTTTGCGTTGCATGTGTCTTATTACCGTACTCCCAGTCTGTCCCAGTAACTGAGCATAGGTCTGCCATATGGGAACACTCATGCCACTCAGCCTGTCACTGTCCACTAACTTCATCACCGCCGCCTACAACAACAACAACAGCACCACCACATAGTATCAGTGGGATGTGTTTTAGGACACTTCTACAGCATTAACAAAACCGCAAGGATTACACGAATACACAAAGCTAAAAGCAGTGACTTACCTGGTTTGGGACATAGTTATCGAGGGGCAACAGCTTCAAAATTGCCTCCAAGAGATCTGGGATTTTTAGACCTATAGGTGGATGAAATATAAATCAATATGCACCAAAATCCCTTCATCTCACAGTAACAGAAGTCGTATTACAGTATTTTATTGTACAATACATGACCCCACCATCCGCTCTTATCTCCTTTGGACCGCAGGCACAAATAGAAGAAGATGGAAAATTTACATCAGCAAGAACTGTAAAAAAGGAGCATGTAGAACCTCAGCACTGCAGTCTGATCTTGACTAAAGCAGACCTACAGTATATAAAATGTTCTTTCAATAATAATAGTTCTTAAAAGCTAAAAATGTAGATGTAATTTTATGATTATAATGTAAGATTTTAAATAATGGGCAAACATTTTAAGGCATGTTATCTGAAAAATGTACTCATACCACTGAAACATAATTTTTTTTTCTTTTCAATTTGCATTTCTTCTGTATTGTGCTATAAAATATACTTTTGTTGTTCCATGTAGTAAAATTTATCTGAAATATTGCTAAAAATAACTTTTTCAAATTATAAGGCTCCTGCTCTTTTCAAGCTACCTGCTGCAGAGACATTTTCAGATGCACGCGACGGCTCAACAACTGCTCTATCAAAATAATATCATCCATATGCAGTACCTATTTCATCCCCATGTCCCATTTTAGCAAGAGCATACAATAGTTCAGGGGATATAATATGAGGAATCCCTTTCAGGACCACCATTGTGACAGCCAACACAGTTCTCGAAAACGAAGCGTCCCACGGCGATGTAAACTTCCGGGTTGGCCTACAAAAATACGTCATCCCCGGGGCGGTCTTTCACCGTCTCATCCCAATGTGCGTCACATGTCCTTGATGTTCCGTGCTATGATAAAACATTAGAACAGTCTAGGCTACTATAAAATGTAAACTGGGCATACTACTGTATTAAATAGAAAAAACACTATTGTAAAATTAGGTTATGATAGGCTCTTAATGTTTTTTTGTTATGGGCTTAAGGATCATCATGTTTGTTTTTTGTGAAGTATTTGATTGTCCTGTATAGGCAAAATACACACTATTTTAATACTTTTTGATAATGTTTCGTTTTAATTATGTTTTTAATTTTTATTTAGTTATTTGTTTTTAATCTCCAACTGGGAATATGCTTTCCATTTACTAAGGCGCATCAGATTACCTAAAGAGGGGAAATTCAGCCTATATGTTGTTTCTCACACTCTCGGGTGGGCATAATTCACAGCAGACACTTCTGAATGTCCTGTTTTGAATCGACCACAGACGCCAAATAATGAAATTATTAGTCAGACGAAAACCATCTCCTAACCCCTTTAATGTGAACCACAACCTTCAACTGGACAGCAAAAAAACACCTGAACAAATGCATTTGCCGATCAGTGTAGTCTGCATTAATGCGATCAACAACTGCAACTACAAATCAAATTTACGATAGTTGTGAATGATGATTTTTCATGGTGTCCCAAATTAGCCGTTTAAGCAGGCTACTGTATTCCTAATTTATAGGAAATATATTTGCCTTGAGATAATATAGGTCTAGAAGCTACGCAGCTGGGAAAAAAATTACCGTGGGACGGATACAGGAGACTAAAGGGTAGAAGAAAGGCCCTTGGAGGTGCCAAGCCTGTCTGTTGGTTTGAAAGCTTCTTTTCTACCCCTCTGGACTCATGCTGATTTCTCTTTAGCTCGACTTCTTTAAATGAGTTTATCACGCTATGAGGGGCTGCACTGCCAAAATGTAACGTTTTGCCCCCTTTGTCTGTGCTGAGAGCCTCAATTGCATCTACATTTATTATTTTGACCTTTCGCTAGAACGAAAAAGACTTCAAAGTGGAGCCTCATTTTGACCTATTCTGGAGACTTTTTGTGCGTCCCCGCAGTGTGTGAAGACACGTTTTTTCCCCTTCCCTTATTGGAAGTTTTGTTCCAGGGGCTGGCATGAAAGCAAGCTCCAGGGGAATACTGAATGAAATAAAAATCAATTAGGCCACGGGCTTCAGAAGAAATGGGGCGCCTTGTGTGAAAAAATCCTGAAATCGGAGCAAAAGACGGCCAAATATTTATAAGGCCTATTGGTCCCAAGCAAAAATAAAAATTCTTTAAAATGTTGTGTTTCCCCCCCCCCCATATGGCGTTTTTAGTATAGTGTGTCAACCGGTGAGTTCACATGACATATTGCACATCAATGCTTAACAGGCAGGCAAAATTTGACACAGCATTTAGCTCAAGATCAGTTTGACAATACAAGCAGGCGACAATTTAAGGCCTTGGTAGAAAAAAGTCGTGTCATCTACAATAGAAATTGTACGATTGTGCATTTGTACAAGAGCAACTGCTCGCTATGCAAAAATAGCTTGGTATTCGAAACGCATATTCTAGTAAAGCATTTGAAAATGCAGATGGCTGTAAAAAGTTTCGATTTCGCCATTATTTTTTTTATGTGCTTTTGATTACCGACAGACCAAGAAAACGGTCTGTACGTTTTTTATTATCATCTCATTATCATCTCAACATCCTGCCTGTCTTAAGGCCTATAAGCCTAACCTGTCTTAAGAGCGCATAGGACAATAAAAAAAGGCATGATGACTACAACCTAAAATTTGAACTCCAGAGGCTAGTTGTGTCAAAATTTGTAATGGTCAATGGCAATATCATCATCATGAGTATGTACACTATATTCGGGGTTAACTCACATTCATGGGGCCATTCCTACTTTTAATAGACATCAATAACCCCATCTAGTGGTGAAAACTAATATAAACTGAACAGTCGCATTGAGATTCAAGCCACAGGTCCTGCAGTTCAGCAATCCATCCAATGGACAACTGTGAGAAATTTAAGGTAGTAAGAGCAAACAGACCATCTACAGTACATTAAGAGTATAAACAGACCATCTACAGTACAGTGAAAGTAAACAGACCATCTACAGTATAGAAAGAGTATAGACAGACCATCTACAGTATTGTGAGAGTAGCTTTGAAAGGAGTGGCCTATTGTACGCCTTGGGAAAGCTAATTCGGACAATAACCTCAAACAAATGATAGCCTTTTCCTTTTAAATATATAAAATATAAGTGGTAAGGGAAAGGGGAATTAAGAACTCTTGTAAAATCAGCAAGGAATTTTCAAAACCCAAAAATAAAATCCTTGTTAACCATTATTTTTAAAAACAGCTCATGATAGATTTTATTGTACAGATAAACGTAACCTGTGCCTAAGATGCAGCAAATCAATTTGACAGTGTAAACAAAACATTCTTCACAAACAAACTAAACACTACTGCATGTGATTATTGAATTGATCTTACTGTAAGCTGCACTTAAGCAAACTGGATATAAAACTGTAGTAAGGCATAACATCGAACAGCACAAGCTTAGAGTTGAATCCTAACTTTTCTTATGTTACTCACTGGAATAAATTTTTTTTTTCATAACTCAAGTGAAAATCACATAGAAAGAGATTTAGGTTAGGATAAAGTTCTCTGACTTCAGGACGTCTAGTTGCACTGGCTTGGGTTCTCACTCTACTTGTCCTGGAAGGTGGCCTTTCTCTTTTCCACAAATGCAGTCATACCCTCTTTACGATCCTCCTAAGGGGTCAAATGCACACACAAATACATCATTTCAGTCAGTTTCCATCACAATCTTTATAAAGGTTTTTAAAATACACAGCGCACACAGCAGAAAAGATACGCATCTACTTACAGTAGCAAAGGAGGCATGGAATAACCGTTTCTCCAAGCGATTTCCCTCTGCCAAATTCAGTTCATAAGCTGCAACCACACCAACACCACACATGAAAAACAGCTCAAGACTTCATACGGAACTATTTAAGTTTGCCTATTTTCCAGAGTAATAGAAGTTGAAGATTGTACAAATATTGATTAAGTAAACATGCACAATGTTTTATATATTATATAGTCATTGACCACTTTCCAACTAATTTCTTGCCATCAATATATCTCTGGTTATTGAAAGTATTTCAATAAAGGTAAACTTATTTTTACAGTGGTATTACAATTAACCTCCATTGAATTCCACCAGCAAAAATGGCTCAGGATCCTCGGGGCTCAGTCCTGGGCCCTCTCCTCTTCTCTCTTTACACAAAGTCACTGGGCTCAGTTATACATTCGCATGGCCTGTCCTATCACTGCTACACGGATGACACTCAACTAATGTTCTCCTTCCCTCCCTCTGACACACAGGTGGTGCAACGCATATCGGCATGCCTGGCTGACATCTCAGCATGGATGGCAGCTCACCACTTGAAGCTCAACCCTGACAAAACAGACGTTCTTTTCATCCCCGGGAAGTCCAGCCCGTTCCAAGACCTAACCATCACCGTTGATAACACTGTGATCTCCTCTTCTAGTACTCCAAAGAACTTGGGGGTCACCCTGGACGACCGGCTGTCCTTCTCAGCTAACATTGCGGCAGTAACGCGCTCCTGCAGATTACTTCTCTACAACATCAGAAGGATACGGCCCTTCCTTACAAGAGAGGCTACGCAGGTCATAGTCCAGGCCCTCGTCATCTCTCGCCTGGACTACTGCAACTCCCTCTTGCCTGGGCTGACTGCGAGCGCCATCAAACCCCTTCAGCTCATCCAGAATGCAGCCGCTCGTCTGGTCTTCAACCTCCCTATGTTCACTCACACTACTCCTCTACTTTACAGACTGCACTGGCTGCTGGTACTGGCACGCATCAAATTCAAGTCACTTGTCCTAGCCTATCGGGCGATGACTGGAGCTGCACCCTTCTACCTAGAGTCGATGTTCAGACCCTACACTCCATCCTGACCACTGCGCTGTGCCACTGGATGTCACCTTGTCACCCCTCACTCCGTGGAAAAAGCAGCCTGGCACCTTGTTCACAACTTTTGTCCTTGTCCCTCAGTGGTGGAATGACTTCCCCACGAACATTAGGACCGCAACATCTTTGTACACTTTCCACCGTAACTTAAAGAGTCACTTCTTTCAACTGCACTTTGGTTCTGAAACGTGACTTTGCGTCTACCTAGCACCTCTTCTTGATATACTAAGTAATTGTTTGCACTCAGAAATAGTTTGTAG
Organism: Galaxias brevipinnis; assembly: GCA_036023535.2. Lineage (NCBI taxonomy): Eukaryota > Metazoa > Chordata > Actinopteri > Galaxiiformes > Galaxiidae > Galaxias > Galaxias brevipinnis. The sequence goes on along the minus strand of JAVQIZ010145384.1, from coordinate 6,324 downwards.
TTGGTTTGTGATGGTTCTGTTTGTATCCTGATGTTTAATATAACTTGCTTAGCTCTTATCTAGGTGATTAGATCAGGGATGCATTTATTTTATCTACCTGACTTGTAGTTTTTACCTTATCTTTTTGTAGGCACTTTTTTTGTATGTCGTTTTGGATAAAAGCGTCTGCTAAATGAATGTAATGTAATGTAATGCATGTGTCTTTTGGTCCATATGGTGTCAGTGATGGCGGTGGTGCGTCTGACAGGGTTCCCACACCTTCTTAAACATCAAACTCAAGGACTTTCCAGGACAAATTACTGCAAATTCAAGAACCCAACGCGGCATAGTTTGAGATACGATTCATGGTTAATTATTGTGCACTGTATATTGAACACAGCTTTTTTAATGTGAGAACTAGCAGGCTTCATAGACGTTCACAATGTGTACACACTTCTGTGTGACTATGTGGTCTCCTGCCTCCTCTGATGGCACAGCAAAACAAGGCAATCCCCTCCAGGGAAAGTGGAGGTTGCATCCAGCAGTGGTAGATGAGAACGGGCCCGCTTCGGAAGATCGCACGTAGATCTATCTCTTTGCCTCTCAGGGAAACAAAGTGCTCTCATTATTTCTCCCTCCACATATGCTAAAGAATAGCTGATGAACATTCTGAAGATGAAAGTCATGCACGCTTGTTATAAGGACTGGCACTTCAAAGTGCCGCGAGGCGTTTAACGCCTAATTGGCCTTGATATCAAGGCGCTGTGGTATTTGGTTTCAGAAAAGAGGGATCCTTTAGGACTTTCCTATACAAATGGGTCTCCCTCCTTTCACTCAAAGAACCTGGTTATATACATAACCTATTAATTGTGTACACTAATGCTACAACAACTGACTTTAGGTTACTTCCTTGAAAGCAGAAATTACCAGTGTGTAAGCGCCATAGAATGTCCTTAGTTACTCACTTGACATGCGGTTTTGTGGCCATATATGTAGACAGCTGGCACACCAAGTGAGAGCAGTTGAAGGGTATTGCCAGATTCCTGTAAAAAAAAGGAAAGACACCCTTGTTGTCAGTGACACCCATGCTGACTTAATTTAATGAGGATCTTTTCTTTTTATAAAAGAAGGGAAATAGATAGAGGCCTGTTATAACGATGCCCTTCAATTTTCAGAATATAAGTTGCACATGAGTATAATTACAACCCACTAAAGTACGTAAAATGCTATAGCATAATTACCTGTAAATGAACAGCAAGTGAGAGCAGCACAGTGGCTCGGTGGTTAGCACTGTTGCCTCACAGCAAGAAAGTCCTGGGTTCAATCCCCACCTGACCCAAGGGTCTTTCTGTGTGGAGTTTGCGTGTTCTCCCCATGTTTGCGTGTGTTTCCTCCGGGTACTCCGGTTTCCTCCCACAGTTCAAAAACATGCAGGTTGATTGGTAACTCTAAATTGACCTTAGGTGTAAATGTGAGTGAGTTGTTGGTCCCTATGTGTCGGCCCTGTGATAGACTGGCGATCTGTCCAGGGTGCCTCTCGCCCTGTGTCGGCTGGAATAAGCTCCATCCCCCCCGCGACCCTGCAAAGGATAAGCGGTATAGCTAATGGATGAATAAACCGCAAGTACACATGCAATGTCATACACTAAATGTAGGCTTGCTGTCTCACTTTTCCCCTCAGCTGTAGTTCTGTGGAGCAGCTCTTCAATCACAGAGAGGGTAGCCCAATCTTAGTCATAGTACCAGAAGGTTGTAATTTCAGACATTCAGAGCATGATGTCCCATCATGAAGTTCTGGACACAGGTCCGTGAATGTCCTTTTAATGATGTTGATGGAAGTGATATATTGCCTTGCCCACATGCTCCCTATACAGCGTTTTGATCAATTAAAATATGAAAATACATTATGCAACAATAAAGTACATAATTGTGCATTATTTTATCCATAATGAGGTTCAAATTGGCCTCTGGGAAGGACAGACTGTTCTCTACCAACAAAAGACATTACGGAAGGGCTCCACAGAGACACGGTACCCCATGAAGTGAGTGAGGAATTGCTCCAGCAGCGAGGCTGAGTAAGCTGTCTGGGGACTCTGCTGACTGACATGTCTCACACTCAAAAAAGACAGTTTTGATATACGGAAGGTGTCCTGTAACATAGAATAAACATTAAAACAACAACAAAAAAATCAATTAAATAGTATTTAAAATTGTTTACGGTCATGTTACTGCATTGCAGCAGTGAAGTCATGGACAAAGGATAAAACGTTCGAAAATAGTTAGTAACAAGACGGAGTCACTGATGCAGTTTTCAACTGGTGCTCGATGTAATAGTCTAACCAAGACAGTCTGTACAAACGTAACAACATTAACATCAACGCTAGATGGTGGTATATGATCGTGAAAACTCTCTGTCCAGTCATTTCAATGGGGGCCAAAAACTGATAAAAAATAATAATTCAAAAATATAACACGTGAACCGATAACTTAGCTCTGACGATGCATCACATAATGATCTATAACGACTGCCGACAAAACATTAGCCTATTTGTGTCCACTCCAGCAGTTTAACAACCCTGTACACAGAGCAATTTTCCCGACTACAGCGTGATAGGGTTACTGTTATCATCGAATTAACCACGAACATAAACTGCTCAGAGCAGTTAGAGATGCAGCATACTTTGCTATGACAACATACTGCGGGTAAAACCTACCCACTTTTTATAGTATGGGTTAATCGGGAAGTTATCACAAAGTTACTCCCGAATTTACCAGGGTAAACCAGTTCACTCGCTTCATAGCATATGCCTCTGGTCTCCTGAGAAATTTACTTTGGTGCGCAGACATTACAAAATATCACACAAATAATTTAGGTTTTTTCAGGCTGTATACCTGAATGCATAGGCCTATTATACAAGAGTCAGAAGGTCTTAAGATATGTGTTGTGGGACAGCAAATAGCAGTTGGCCTCCTAATCCAAGTCTTATCAAGGCTAAGCCCCTAGTATCACAGCATGGCTGTATACTGTGCATTTTATGCACATTTCGAACAATAAGCTTGATACCTCCAACAACACAAACACCAATCAAACCCATCATTGACCGATTCAATAGTCTGTTTACTTGGCTGGACACAAACTAACTCCGTAGGACATCACTGAAGCCTGGTTTATACTCACTCTCAGGAAAAAAAGGTACAGAAAGGATACAATTTTGTTCTCGTACTTTTAAAGGTACATAAATGGACCTTGAAGAACTATACCATGTTTTAACATGAAAGGTACAGAGAAAACCGATGTAACGTCCAGTACTTTGACGCAACAGATTACGACTATTTTCATTGTACTTCGTCAGGTTTAGGTAGAAAGAGCCTCATATCAATGCCGCAACGCTATATATTAGCCTACTTGCAATTATTTTTCTAAAAAGCCACAGTTGTATTAAACAGGTAGATAATAACTAATATCCCACATTGCCTTGCTTCCATAGCTCATGATTGTTTAAGTTTCAACCAGCTTAACTTTGCATTGACTGAACAAACTTTGAAGTTTAACTTGACAAGGCATGTAATTCAAGCAAGTGTAGTTATTCCAACGAACCTGTCCTCTAGTAATGTAATTTGGCTTAATTACAAAGATATGCTGATTAATGTGTAAAAAGTACCCTTAATTTTAATGTTTGATCTTTCAGCTCTTGGAATTCTGAGATCGCTCTAGTACGTGAATATTTACGTTTCTGTAGTTTTAGTCCCGCCTTTAATCGGTTTTGATTGGCCGGCTGACAAAGAATGACATTAATGAGCTTTTGGCCTCTTGGAACTAATGCAAACCCCTCCAGTTGTTCAGAAACGAGTGTTTATCAAGCCGTGGTATGAACGAACCTTTTGAACCTAATTGTTTGTTCCCTGTCTCTACCAGCCAAATACGCAAAATCTAAAATAAATGCTAAAAAGGATTTAAAAAATAATGATTATACTCAAATATTTTCTTATTATTTTAAGGGGTGCTGAGAGGGAATTCCTAAAAAGGGTCTAAAATCGTCCATGAAATATGAGCATTCAACAATGACTAGCATCGTGTCTTTTCCTATGGAAGAGATTGCAACAATGTACTTCAAATACAAACACTAGGAGTCGAGTGTGAAAAGTTCAGAAGGGCAGGCTTTATTCAGCATCAAATAAGCCGAGTTGGCCTATAGGATCACAACTAAAATTGTACAGCATTGTCAATCATTTAAATACATTTCTCTAAGTCTACCCAAAAGTGCTGGCAACTCTCCAAAATGCAAATAGATAACACCAAATTTCTATCATCACCTTTCAACTTCTTCCAGTGGTTCTTGGTATCTATAGATCTTAGCATAAACACCTTTCTCACTTCGTGCCCTCTTCTTTTCCTATGGTAATCTCAGGCATGAAATCCATTAACCCCAGATAAACTGTCTTTAAACATGATCCTGACTTTTTATATATTTATGAGTCTGTCAATTGCCTGCATTCTTTCCCTGTTTTTCCTCTGTAAAGTAACTTTAAGTGTCCTGGAGGACAATCAAACCCAGTGGCAGTTGGTGAAAAATATTCTAGGTGGGGGCTGTGCCATGTTCTGTCAGCTTCACCAGTACAATTTATTTAACAAATTATCTTATCTATCTTAACTGCAGGATACCAGTGAAAAAAACAGCCTTTGCGTGAGGGCATCCAGCTAGCCAAGTCTTATTCTTGTACCAACTTTGCGAGAAGCATCGAGTGTATTTTTCTTTACTGTTCTGTTCTATTTTAATGTTTGGTTGATCTGGTCCATGCTCTTTAACTCTTACTTTATTCACCAAGGTTTTCCTTTCAAAAGGGTTCTGATGAAGCGATAAAATCGAGTTAGCAGGTTCCTGAGATACTGGGTCTTCTTCTCTCTGAATCCTATGGCAGATCACAAAACCAACTTTCTCTACCACAGGTGGACTCTGATTAGGGCAGTAAACTTACAGCCTTTCTGGCGAGAAGGGGGAGACTGCAGACCTGGAGTCCAGACAGCCACAGTCCCCTCAGGCAGCCAAAGGCCCCAGGCAGTTTGAGGACACTGTTACTAGGCTAGTAGTCTGCTTATCGTCCAGTTGGTGGCGGTAATTCACCTTAGACTGGTTTGCCAACCGCCAATAAAGAACCAAAAAGAAGACGAAGAAGAAGAAGCAGAAGCTATACTCGCTACACAAGTTAGAGGTATGCTAATTCCTAAAAATGTATTTATTATGTGATGCATCGTCAGATGCAACACATATTGTTACCGGAAAGTCATATTATTATTATTATTATTAGGCCGGTTTTTAGCGCCTTATCAACACCCGTAGTTGTGATTCAATAGATTCCTTTCCAGTGACCACATGTCTTGGGTATTGCAGTCCGTTGCGCTAACATACACCTAAGTTATTGGTTCACGTGTTATATTTTTGAATTATTATTTGTAATCGGTTTTTGGCCCAAATGAAATGACTGGGCAGAGAGTTTTCACGGTCATATACCACCATCTAGCGTTGATGTTATGTTGTTACGTTTGTACCGACTGTCTTGGTTAGGCTATTACATTGAGCATCTGTTGAAAACTGCATCAGTGACTCCGTCTCGTTATTTGACATCGAAACATGGTGTCAGTGGGAAAGCTAAATCATAAATAACAGAAAGTTCAGAACATCTGCACCAATGCGCCTGTGAGTATGTAATAACGGCGTCAACATATCGCTAATTATTCCATAGTGGGTTTGCTCGTTTCTAGTCAGCATTAGCCATGGATAGACGCTTCCCCCTTCTGCTGCATTGACCGAGAGTTGCATAGTGTGTTTCATCTGCACGAATGATTGCGCCTGTGAGTGAGTGTATGACGGCACCGCATCGTTTTTTTGGGCATTTTTGGCAAAATGTCAGTTCGAATGCCACGGACTCCGTGTTAATTTTGACAAGCATTTCTCATTTTGTTTTCGTTTTCGTCCTTACTGAAAATTTTAGTTGCGTTTTAGTCAAATTTTGGTCATTTCAATTGTTTCGTTATAGTTAAGATTTAGTCAGTGTTAGTAAGTTTTCCTTTTAGTCAAATCTCCTAAGGCGAATTAACATAAATGGCTCTGGTTTATATGCACACTTCTACACATACTTAAGCAACCACTTGAGGTAGCCCATTTTGACAGGGAGAAATTACTGCTCACGCGCTACCCTGTATTGAACTAAATGCATACTCTTGGAACACATTAAAGCATTGTCAGTGAAAGCCTGACCTTGTTGAAAATAAAACCAAACGGTAGTACTTTATCGTCATATGTGTCCACCATTATATTATGATGAAGAGGCACTACCGATCTAGCG
>JAVQIZ010145377.1:0-23979 GCA_036023535.2 Galaxias brevipinnis | reverse complement strand
TGAGTGAGAGAGCTAGGGTGGGGGTGTGGGACTGCTCTCCCTCTCTCTCTCTCTCTCTCTCTCTCTCTCTCTCTCTCTCTCTCTCTCTCTCTCTCTCTCTCTCTGTTTTCCTTAGCCGAGGCTTTCGTTTCTACATCCATAACCCAAGCTATATTTTTCTACATCCATAAACATGGATTTGTATTTCCACCCATTTTTGCGCCGGTCCTCAGATTTATTCTGATTAATAGGACTTGGCTTTGCTTTGGCACTTTTTTTAAAGGAGAGTTATTTGCTAGCAAAAATGCATTGGGGCTGGCTTGTACCCCTGATACTACAATGCGTAAATAATATACTATTTAAAATATGATATTTAAGGTTTTGTTAGTGAATTTGACTGTTTACCATCTGCCCTACAGACACAGACCCGTCCTGGAGAAGAGCTACGACATTGATCACGTCATGAAGGTACGGTTTTCATGGTTTGTGAAATAAAGATCTAAATGCATATAAAAAAAAGCCAACTTTGTCAAGATACTGAGGAATGCCATTTAGGCCAGGACGTGGCATGATGATTTACAATCAACACCCCTGTACCCCACCTCCCTATAGGCTAAAACCATTCGTCAGTTTGACGAGAGGTTCACGTCCATCATGTTTGGTTACCCCACCAACGACGACTACTACCGCGACGCCAGTCCGGTCCACAGGCTCAAGTCTGTGCAGGTGCCAATGCTGTGTCTCAATGCTGCTGACGACGTGTTTTCCCCTAATCATGGTGAGTTATGCAAACGCTACACTGGTAACGAATAGTAGTTTGAGTATTTAAAAAATGTTTTTAATCTATTAATAAGTGTGTCATCACGAATGGATGTGGTGCACGCCGTTGAGCAAATATATTTTTTTGCTGAGCAAGTCAGATAATAAACTTGACGTTTCTGAGGGGATTTTGGTTTTGCAGCCATTCCAGTGGAGCTGGTGAAACAGAACCCCAACCTGGCCATCCTCATCACATGTCATGGCGGACATATTGGTTTTCTGGAAGGCCTGTGGCCTCGCAACAGCACTTACATGGACCGTGTTTTTAAACAGTTTGCCAAGGCTGTAATCGAGAATGGCAGTGGGCTCACAGACCTGTCCACCTAGTATGACCACTTCTTCTTCGTGACTTTCTTCCATCCCCGATTTCATCCCCTTTTCTTTCCCTTTACCCTATACCCTGCCCTTCCTATATAACCCCCCCGTCCCCCGTCACACACGCACACGCACACACACACAGGCACACACACACACACACACCTCTTTGTCCTCCGTGCTTCCCTACAAAACCCCTATCCTGCCACAAGCAAAAAAAAAACATTTATTTAATTTAAGGGGCACCTCATGATTTAAAATAAGAACGTATATATTTTTCCATACATTCATTGACTTATTGAACAGTCTCTTCATGTATGCTTATTGAAAAACCAAGCAGAGCTGCTCTGTCAGTGTTGAAAAGCTGAATATTTTGTCAGTCTATGGTTTAGTTTTAGTTGCTGAAAAGTGTTGGGATCACCTTGTGCAATATTCCGAAGTTAACAGAAGCAGTGGCGGTTGCGCATTAGGGGCAGGTGGGCCAGTGTCCCACCAGAGGTGGCACTGTTGAGTAAGATGCTCAAAGCGTTGTGGCACAACGTCATCGTATATCTATTATGAAATAACAATTTAATGGTAAAATCAACATGTTCAAAATCTTAAACTTGACTGTCGCGATCTTTATATTGCTATTTGGAATAATTTCCCTTATGTGGTGTTTGTTTGTGTGCTGCGTTGCTATGGGAACGTATAAGCGTGAGCAGAGAAACCCTACCACAAGATATATTGAGCAGTGGGCGAAAATTTGTCTAAATTGTGTTTGTCTTAAAGCCGCCACTGAGCAGAAGCACTGTATCATAGACTTGGGCCTAATAGTAACTGAAATTCATTAAGTTAGGTGCGTTCCAATGTATCAGACAAGACCAATCAATCCCAGAAATCTTGGCTGAATATATTTTAAGGTTACTTTGACCCAAGATCGAAGAACAAGAGTAGGTTTAACCTTTCTAGTCTATAACAACAGGCATCAATATGATTTCAGTCCTCAGGAATATGATTTTTTTAGCCAGGGTGCCTGGCTGTATGTGTTCCACAATGCTGAGCCTCTACAGACTTTGCCATACAGTCAGGTCATGCTTCTATCGAATCAGCTTGTTATATAATGCGCACATTTCCATTCTCACTCAATCATGAAGATATTGCCAAAATTGATAGAACAGCATATTTTTTTTGTCACTGAACTGCAATTGTTACATGAAGTTACATCTAAAGGACTGCATGGAGATACGTTTGGTTAGTGAGGCAGTGTAACTCACTATATAGTCCAGATCAAGTTATTTTAGCAAAGAGGATTAACAGTACTATAATAACAATCAGTATCTTGTTCAGTAGCCAAACTAGGACTCCCATCAACGTCCTTTCGCTGGAAATCCTATGAGTTTAGCTAAAGCGTTTGGCATGCCACAGGCTAACTGGTAGCGCTTGGCAATGACTTATATTCCCTAAAAAAATTTTTTTTATTTTTGTGTGTCCTTTCTATTCGCTCATTTTGTTTAGTTGTTCTAAATTAGGATATTACCAACTGACTGACGCACTTTTGAAATTTTTCTGCATGCACTTTTATTTCACACATTCTACCTGTACGTACACCAAATAGCTATACAAATGTATATAATGAAAAATAACACATTAATGATGACAAGGAATGTGAAATTGCACTATTTTAGTTTTTAATACCATGTCTCTAATTCCTTCATGCAAAGGCATTTGATTGCAATCGTTGCAAATGTATACCCCAAATGCCTAACAAAGTAGTATACAAATTCCACAGTATATTCTTGGTATGTAGAGTTTAGGATGTAATTGACAAGTCTTTTGTGCAGTTATTTTTTTTCTTATTCTTTATAGTGTGTTAGGTTGAGATTGACAGATACTGTTTTATAAGTGTGAATTAAGTTATGCACTTAAATTCTGTTCTGTTTTTGTCCATCCACTCCCTAGAAGAGTTTGCTTGAGAGACCAGCTGTTGCCATTTTTTTAACACAGGGTTCCCACAGGTTCTTGAAAACCTTGAAAGTGTGTGAATTCAAGAATGAAAAAACAAGACCTTGAAAGTTTTTAAAAATAGACATCAATAGACATTGTCCTTGAAAGTTTGTGAATTCGAGAGAAAAAAAAAGGCCTTGAAAGTTGTTGAAAATAGACATCAGTAGACATGGGTCATTGAAAGTACTTGAATTTATAAATATTGCATAAGAATAGAAATTGAAATTATTTCAATATTTTTTCTTTAACTTCAGTAAATGGGCTACTGTCTGCATGTGTCTCCCGCAGTTGCGTCATTGTTTCACGCGCCACCTGCCCAGAGAAGGTTTGACAGTTACGTGTGTGGATGAGTTATTGAAGTCGAATGATGCACATTCAAATGTTTAACCTCCATCATTCGACTTCAATCATTTTATTGCTCAACCTACACAATATATTGTTTTGTTGTGCTGTTAGAGAACGCAGGAGACCACATAGCCTGCTATCACTCTTAACACAGCACAATTCAGAAGTGTTCACACATTGTGAACTTCTATAAAGCCTGCTAGTAATCGTTGTAAAAATTGCTCTGTGTTGTAACAGCTATTACAGTAACCTAGATCCACCTCAAACTATGCCATGTTGGGTACATTAATTTGAGGGAATTGGGCCTGGAAAGTCCTTGAAAAGTCTGTTTAAGAAGATGTGGGAACCCTGTTTACAAATTTTGCCATCAGTGATATGGAAGCTGGCTAATGTTAATGAGTTGGCATACAGAAATTAAGTGTTTCAAACAGATCTGGCAACTTAACGGCCATGTATGTACTGTATAAGGGATTATTATAACTTTCTGCTTTTATGGAATTTGTCTGTTATTTTGTTTTGCTAGATGGCTCATGTTGTAGCATTTTTCTTCATCACATCTCAAGGTCCTGAAAAATACGACTAACAACACATTGTAATCAGTAGCACAAAGGACCATTATGTTTTTTAATTATTTTGTGTTTCATTTTGTACATTAAAATTAAAAAAAGAAAATATTTAACTCACTCAGCAATACAATTTTAAAAGAAGAATTTTCAATGTAGTACAAGGTACTGGTATATACACATTATCAATATGAGTGTATTATGCTGTATTTGATCAAATATTAAATTAAATTGACTTCAATTTGCCTGCTGTGTATCTGATTCCAAGAAGGTTCCCTGCTTGATTATGTGTTTCCTGCATTACCTAGCTTTGACTGACCTGTGAAATAAATACACCCTTTTATTTCATTGTCAGCAGTGATTTCCTCTATAGCAAAAACATTCATGCTTTTACATTTTACTCAATCCATTTTACTTTTTTATGGGTTTGTTGGATATAACAAATAAATACATTTAATTTATAATACGCCAAGTCAAAATGACAGTTGGTGATTAATCTGACAGGATGTAATACTGCCGGTGGGCTTCTGGACCCTGGTTGTTGTAGAACTCCGCCCCCGCTGACATTGTGGTGTCCCTTCAAATTGGCACTTGGCCATCTAAGCTGGCTTATCATGTAACGGCTGCTGTGTCACATCTGTCACTCCCTCTATCTGTCTCTACCTACACCCTATCTCTACTCTCTGCTGTTTCTCATTCCTCCCTCCCTCTCTCATTTCCTCCTCGTCGCTGACTATCCCTCTTTTTCTGCTCTCTCATATTCCTTCCTTGCGTGTCTGTCTTGCGCTTGCTGCCCTCCCTGGATTTTGGGGTGATTTGTAAGAGCAATTTCCTGATTGGCTGATGTACAGGAAGTCATCTGTTGCCAACCGTAGTAGTGGCTTTGCTTCAGCACCAAGCCCCCTCCAATAAGCCCACAGACAGATGGGTGTGGGCTCCAGCTCAAGTCTTTTGGAACAGCTGAGAGTAATTAGAGACGACTGTGTTGGTGTGAGCGAGAGGGCATGATGGATTCACTGCCTTCATGGCCTTCATTTATCACAGTCTGTCGCATTGGTGTGTGGTACCCGCCAAGGATTCATTTACATTAGATGTTTTCTGTACAGTAGCATCAAAAGAGTTGGAAGTGAAAACCCTACTCAGTGAAATCACTTCCAAATCAGATATAAGGGTTCAGATTTAATTAAGTTGAACTGCTGAGCATGGTGGTTCGCGGGCGTGTTGTTTAATCATTTAATGACGAGAAATGGGTGCTGTGTTAAGTACAGTATAGCCTGCGGGTTGAATGCCCTGGAAATACTATTTCAAGGAATCCTCAGGGAGAAGATGTTCTCTTCTGAAGGCCTGGAAGGAAATTGACTTTTTAAAGCGGTACAATCGAAATGCAAAAAGGCATCCAAAAATGTTTTAATATCTGAGTCCCTTTGAGTTTTGTTGTCACTCACGGCCTGTAAATTCATGTGCCATATTCACACGTACTCTAGTAGCTTTCCCTGTGCTAGAGGAGTCATGAAGGAGTGGGTAGTACTGTATGTGCCATTTTTAAATAAAGACATGCCATAGATAATGCATATTCCTCAAAGACTCAATCCACCCCTCGACAACTATTTCATCATCCAACAACCCCCCGGCAAATTGCTAATAAATCACTATGGGGCCAAATGATTCTCCAGAGAAAAAAGCCCCCTTTCATATTGCAGCAGAGTATAAAAAAATGTTCCCCCCTGCAGAGCAATTTTAAAATGTGTAAGAATCAGCTGCTTGCTGAACTCCATGGCCTAGCTGTTCCTATATCAAGAATCCTTGCAGCTGCCTTCTATCAATAGTGAGGGTTATGCTGCATGAATGGCTGAAAGTCATTGCAAGTCGGACCTCATATTAATACCTCTCCATGACCAGAAATAGCCACACCCATGGAAAGATTATGTCATGCCTTTGAGGAGGAGCCAAAAAAGACCCCTTGCTGCAAGCACTATGGCTATATGCTTTTGGAACCAAGTGGGTCACTTTGAGTTCTTGCATTGATAGCTGAACAAAGTTCTTGGACAGTGTGTATGCTGAGGCCGCAGTGGGGCACTGGGCAAAGCAGTAGGTGGGTAATGGAGAGTAGATATGGAGTGTATCCACGTTATATTACTTGGGGTTTAATGTATGATTGGATTGGCTCGAAGTCACAAATAGACATTGTATGACTCCATGGGGGGTGTGGAAAGGACAGCAGAGCGGGAGAGAGAGACACATTTTTATGACCGCAGATTGGGAGAGAGACACACACTTTTATGACCGCAGATTGGGAGAGAGACACACACTTTTATGACCGCAGAGTGGGAGAGAGAGACACTTTTATCACCAACATATTTTGTGAAGAACAGATCCTCCTTCCATATCGACAAAGAATATGTGTCATTAAAACCAGTATGGGCAATAGAGAGTACTGAATTATAACAGTATAGTAACAGTACCTTACACTTGGTACCAATTACATATACTCTCTACTAAATACATGCCGCCAAACATCTTCAGGGAGAAAACCGCAAATAGTTGTTCTTTTATGTCACTTTATTACATTCGTACATTTCCAACTGCAAAGTATGTTCCCAAAGTCACATGTCCACAGCCCACCGTCCCCATGGTAACCCAGAGGTAGATCGCCGATATGCCAAGAATACCACGGGGTTCACCCCATCACAACCCAAACACGCATGGGCAATGCTTTGGTGGAGATTGTAAGAAGCGAGTTGCATATTAAGTTATGTCTTTTATTAATCTAATTATCTACATACAAGACACACATTCTATGGAGTTTGATCAATATCATATAGGTAAAAAAAAAAAAAAAACATCCCTTTACTTCACATATTCACTCTTTTTTGGTTGTTTCATTTATTAGTTCACTTAATTGGGATTTATTTTTGTGGCAGTGGCTGCTGGCAAGCCTCATAGTGCAAGTTTTCTACCCTCTTAAAGTTGTGTAGATATAAGACTCTTTCGCTTCTTGGGTCTTGTACAAACAAAGAACTCCTGAACAGTTTTCAGTTGGACGCACACTCCCTTGATTTAGGAGAGCTCGGAAAGCAAGTCAATGCACCGTGGTTCACTATCAGTCCAAAATGCTCAACAAATAAATAAAGAATCCCTCAGGATATCACAGGAACTGATTTTCAGTTTCAATAAAAAAAAAAAACACAAGAGAATTTTGGGTCCGTAAAGCTTGTAAGTATCCGTCTAGGTAGATTCCTCATGCCTTGAATGCAGAGAAAGATATCATCATGGTCATAACACATACTGATAAACGTGACACAATACTAAACATATCAATAACCCACAGCTGCAATAGGGTCGGTAGAATATATTAATAATGTAAACAAAGCTGTCAACAATAGACAGTAGTCTGACATCCAAACTATTTCACTTTGCTCCCCCACCCCACACAGGCAAAACTACTTTCTTAACCTTTCAAAACGGTTCCATCAGTTTCATTGGTCCGCTAACGAGTGATTTGACCCTACATATGAAGCCGTTTTCATCAGTATCACTTAAGGCATATTCAACCCTGTGCAGTAACATATAAAGCAACATTCCTACCCGCTTTCAAGTTTATGAATTGTGCAGAGCGTCTGCAGAGTACTATACATAACCTTTCTTTGATTATCATTGGTTTGGAGAAAAGTCTGTATGTACAATGACTTATGATTAGATTAAGGTAGACAGGCCTTGTTCAAAGCCATCAATACAATCAGGCACACCACACTGGGTACTTCAACAGAATCATCACAACAGAGGTGGCATTGAAGAGAGGCATAATCTTCTACACCTCTCCCTTACATTGCATTTAGTCGGGAGTTCCCTGGGACTATGCATGGCTGCATAACATAGGAATATTTTAAAGACGTCCATGAGAAAAAAATCAATCAGGGCCAGCTGATTGTTCAGTTAGACTACTCTGACCCCATATTAATAATAATAATAATAATACATTTTATTTGAATAGCGCTGTGACACCCAAAGACGCTTAATATTACTCTGATTGGTTCACATACTTGCAGGAATTTAGCTTGAAATTGTAGTGAAAAGGCATATTACAACTAAAGAGTGTCGCAGCTCGTTGTATCGAACATGATAGACCCACAGTTGCTGGGATTATAAAAACTGAAGGAAAAAAATAAACACCACTATACGGTTCAATGATGTCCCGTGTTTTCTACTTGTGTTCAATACTGGAGCTGGGAGAGCACAACAGAAGTGGAGGTAAGAGGAGAGTATAGGTGAAAGGCGAGGTGTCTCTGATGGGCAACATCACGAAACCAAAAACAAAACAACGACACCGAAAAAGGAGAGAAACCTCCTTCGTTTACCCTCATAAAGGATGAGTCACGTTTGCTTCCCTTTAAAACCCTGAGAGAAAAAACGCGTGTCCACGCCGGGGCACGCTGTGCTCATGGTCCAAGTATAGATACAATCTTCAAATAGTCCCATTATCCAGGATCGAGTCCCAATTCTCAGTTAAAAGGCTGTTTATTTTCTTTGCCTTCCGCGTCTTTGCATTCAAGCCTATTTGAATTGCAAATCAGCTGGCAACGGCCCTAACAAAGTGGGCACACCTGGACATCCGGTGTACCAGTCACAGTGCACTTTGGCATGGATGCACAGTCGCTTCGCCAAAAACCCCCTGACTCCCATCTGGTCCTTCCTGGGAATGCTAGACTACCTCGTCATTAGCTGGTCCGGGAGGAAAGCGGTATTCCTCCTGCCCAGCTGTGGCTCACAAGACACCAGAGGGACAGAGCTGGGAGGAGGAGGAGGGGGGGGGCGTGAGGGTCAGAGGTCAAACATGGCGGCCGGTCAGAAAGTAGAGGGGTCGGTCCTCGCTGCAGTTGGCCGTCTGGAACTCGTCGCGCAGCCTGAACTGCCACTCGTCCTCCAGCTCCAGCCGCACAATGGTCTGCCGCAGGGAGCTGCGGTCCTGGCAGATGACACACAGCGTGGCGCCTAGGAGACAGCGTCAGGGTCAGAGGTCAAAGGGTCAGTCAGAGCCCGTTAGACGAGCTGTTAATCACGGCATCAGAAGCTGTATCCGTTTGCAACGAGTCTACAGACACGTGAATAAGTCACAAAGCTTGTTTGTGTGTGTGTGTGTGTGTGTGTGTGTGTGTGTGTGTTTGTGTGTGTTTTTTTTGCTGGGTTGTACAACCACGGCCATAGTGGCATGGCTGCCTCGCCGTTACCTTTGAGGAAGCGGAACTTCTTGAGCAGGCCCGAGACAACAAACGAGTCACACAGGTAGAGGAGCAGCCCGCTGAACACCACGCCATGGTGGTCCCTGTTGATGGAGTGTGGACGGGAGCTGACGTAGCACAACGACACCTAACGCAAAGCACACGCGCACGTTAGGAGGATATACAGTGTCAGCCAAACGTTTGGACACACTTTCCCGTTTACTTTAATGGGAAAGTGTGTAAAACCTTTGGACTGGTACTGCACACAGCAGAAGGGTGGAGAACAGGAAATAACCATGTACCTGGTACCGTTTTCACAACCAAATATATAAAAAATGCTTTAAACAATCCAAAAACAAGATTTGAGGAAACAACTATCTTGTGCATTCCCGTTTCCTTCCACAAATCCCTTCATTCGGTCGGTCTCCGTGTACGCTATCATTTATGAATAGATAATAACGAACAAACGAATTAGAGGTTGTTCTACCTCTGGGCCGATGTTGAGGTAGCTGTCGATGGACAGCACAGGGTTGCTGCGGCTGTTCAGAGCCTTGGGAAACAGCCGGTGGCTGCAGCTCTGGAGGAACCTCTCCAGGAGAAACTGGGCGGGCGCGGCCAGCAGGGTCTGCTCACTGTCTGGGGCACACACGTACTGGGACGGGCTGATGGGCGCTAGGTTCTCCAACCCCTGCAATTATGGTGTTGTGATCAAGTGGAGAAATCAGATGAGTGACAGGTCATGGATTATTTTGTTGGCCCTATCATGGTTTTGGTGCATTTAAAAAAATGGTAAAAAGGAAGAATTTAAATTGGAATATCCTGGTACAGGCCAGTAGGAAATCGAATAGGAGCAGTCAGTTCAGCAACCGAAAGGGCACGAGCGAAGTCAGTGAGTGGAACCTACCATGAGTTTGGGCTTCACCAGGAAGTCTTTATGACCCCCGACCTGAATGTGCTTCTTCATCAGGCTGAAGTGGTTAAAGCGACATAGCAGTAGGCCGCTGCTATTGGCCCTCAGGTTGAAGTCCACCTCCTCACAGCTATACCTGCGCACGCACGCACACACACACAGGCAGATTCTCTTTTTACACATCACATAACAGGCTCCCTGAAGAGTAGCCTGGGCACCTGGGTGGCCATACATACCTTTTAGTGCATACACAACAAACGCACAGCATGTTTACGGAAATATTGTTAACGCTATTATTACATTCTGCTAAGGTTGTCTATGGTTGTGAAAAAAACAGCCCTGTCATACTACACAGTCACACACGTCTCATGACCCATAACTAATGTACCATTCTTCAAAGTCAAATGGCTTCATGCAAAGGTCTGAGACACACACACACGCACGCGCACGCGCACACACACAGCACTCACCGGTTGAGGTCGTACTGGACGTTCTGCGTCAGGTCCACGTTGAGCATGACAAAGTCGTGGAGGTGGCACCTGGAGAAGGGCTGGGCGAGCGGCCGGCGGGCCAGGCCGCTGCTCCACTTGCGGGTGCCACACACGGCGTAGAGGGAGATCTTGGGCGTGGCCTCCATGTGCTGCAGGACGGTCTTCAGGGACACGTTGGTCAGGCTGGAGCCCCCCTCGGTCGTCTCACTGAGAGAGGCGGGGTAAGGGAAGGAGAGGAGTGGGTCGGCAGAAGAGTACAGCACACTATTTGCACGGCTAGCACGAGATCTTGGTCATCACACTCAATGGCATTTTAAACATAATGTTTCGCTAGCAGTTAGGATATCGTATGAGTTATGTTGACGCTCATAGTAAATATGGCTCGACCACTGGATCTGAAATAATCTTGGTTTTATATGAATGGGCTTCCCCGTGTGCTGTTCGGCCGCGATGGCTACCTGCCGCCGTCGTGGGCCTGCTGGGCGTTCCAGAGCACGCAGGAGTCGTCGACCATGACGATGAAGGGCCACACGTCCTGCCGCTTGACGCCCGCCTCCTCCTGCCGGTTCCTCTCCAGCTCCAGGTTGTGGTAGGAGAGCTCCTTGATCATGAAGCGCGCCGCACCTGGAACCAAGAGGTTAGGGGTCGGGGGTCACGGAAGGGTTCAATGAAAAGTCGGCAACGTTGTGTGTCAGGCCAGTCACCGGGTCAAAGGTATAGTTGAAAGTGAATGGTTGTGACTAGGCTCACGGTCTAGGTCGGTTATGGGACTTGAACCAGGTGGAGGGAAGAACCTCTATGTGTGTGTGTACAATAGTTCTTGAACTCTGTCAGTCTTATCCTCTCAACTTTTTACCCCATACTGTCACCAAGCGAGCTGTGAACTTTGTCCCTATTGGTCCGTAGAGAGACAACGCTTGCTTGATTGGTTGACTGCAATCAGACTGGAAGTCTGCTCGTGATTGCCTTTGTGAAAGCTATTTCTCATTGGCTATTGCACTTGTCGAAACATTTTGCATCACCCCTATGAGACCATGGCATCAGAAGGTCACTTATTCTATTTATAGCCACTTATTCTATTTATGTAATGTTTTCTACATAAAACACTGGAGTTTACTAGACATAAAAAAACATGTTTATATAATAACCAACTTCCCTCAAATAAGAATTATTGCATTTTATTTTCACTTCCTCCTGTTATGCATGCAAACGTGACAAACTGCAATAAAGCTGTTTTGTACTTAGCGACAGCATCATAAAACCTCTTTCTATCTGATTTATCAGATAAGCTACTGGGTTAGGAATGTTGAAAAGATATAAACCGCCTGACAGTACACGCTCAACCTACGGGAACATACACAAGAGAGCCTCATACCCAAATCGTTTACCAACAAATCAAATACCCAATACTTTTTTCTTGAGCTGTGCTCCCAACAATTCCCACACCCGATTCCCATTGAAAACGCAGCGTGATATGACAGCCACTTACCAACTCCGGCGCTGTTGAACATGGCAGGCAGCACCAGCAGGATGTGGTTGGGCCAGTACTTCCTGTAGTGGGGCATCTCGTACTGCTTGACCACCAGGACGTGGAGGTGGGCGGCACCCTCCATGGCGTGGAAGATGTTGAGCAGGCCGTGCTCCTGGCGGCCCGTAGTGGGCGTGAAGATGGGACTCTTCAGCAGGTCAGGGTCCTGCATGGGAAAAGGTGAGGGCGTGGGGTTAAAGGTTAAGTCAAGACAGAGGACATCTTTAATACAGGCCATGAATACAGTATAATATCAATGTCATATCAATGCCATTAGATTAGATTATATTGTCATTATTGTCTTTTTCAGGAGATTTGTTGCCAGTCTACAGAGCCGCGTAAAAACATATACATACATATACACACACAGATCACACCACACATTACACATGTGACGCCATACATAACAAACTACATGACACAATTACAAGAGGGTCTTGTTTAGCAGTGCTTTGGCAGAATGAACAAAACTCATTGCTTTAGCGTGGCCGTTTCCAGGCCAAAGACCCATAAAGAGATATATACACATATATTTGATACACACATACATGTATATATATATATCTGTGACCTGATGGAAGCAAAATGAAGAATTGGTTAAGGAGGTGTCTGGGGTCATGTGCAATGATGTGTGCTCTGCGCGTGATGGCTTTGCTGTTGAGGTATGATTCGTCATGTTTATATCCTCTCATAAATGATAAGAAGACAACCCTCCTCACCTAGCGTCGTGGGCCAGCGTCGGGCGGGAGGGTACTCACCTTGGCGGAGACCAGGGGCAGGCGCATGCTCTCCAGGTGACTGCCCTGCTGGCTGAAGACGAAGTGGTGCTCCTTGGCCTTGGGGATGATGAAGTGGAGCTGCACCTCTTCGCCCAGCATGGACGAGCAGAAGGTGAAGGCGTGGAAGGTGCACTCCGACAGCTGAACGAGGACAGATGCCATCGTGGATGATAGAATCAATCAATCAATCATATTGGTAAACTCGAAATACGTAGATATATTTAGTACCCACATGAGCTGTTGAAATAGCATTTTGTCAGTCTATGTTTTCATAAATGTATGGGAATATTGTTTTTATATATTCGAATATATACTTGCAACTTCAATATATGGACATGAATAATGATGATTTCGAGCTAATACTCCGGTAAGATATGATCGGTAATCCTATTGTCTAGTGGAATGTGGCAATGCCCTCGACTCACCTGTGTTGCAGGGCTAGCCTCACAGTAGTGATGACATTGTTCACAGTGGTGAAAGGCATTGTGGGCTGCAAACATGCTCAGGCGGATGGACACGGTCTCCCGTTTGGCTGGCGTTTGGTTCTCTGCTTCCTGTGCCTCTTCTGCAGAAATGTAAAAGTATTTGTGTTTAGAAACATTCATGTTCCTAATTAGCATAAATCATCACATCAAATTACAGTATAATAAACATCAAAGATTCCTACCATCTAAATATACTTTGATAAATTTGTTTCACTTTTATATCACTTTTATATTAATATACGGAAATAAAGAAGTTCACATTTTCCCTGACCTTTCGGGATCTTTGGCATATTGTCAATGTAAACAGGGCTGGCCCTCCTGAACTTAGGGTCCCTGGCGAAGAGGTCAAAGGGCAACTTGCGGATTTCCTCGATGTCAGGCCACTGGGTGTTTGCTGAAGGCTGGGCTTCACACGTGTCCTCTAGAGATGCCAAAACAAGCATGATAACCGACGCTACTTCAATATATCACACGCTGATATACTACAACAACCAATGAACACAAATGTGTATGATGCAAGAATGGAATTATACTAACTAATACTCAAGTAACATTGTCGCTGCAGTTGGTTTGAAATGCGGTTTAAACAATGAAGCGAAATGCGGTAAGAAGACGGCACATATCACAGAAAAAACAATTGCGATGGAGAGCGATATGGTTTGGTTGACTCACCGTCCTCAACTTCTCGCTCATCATACACGTCCACCTCCAGCAGTCTGATGAGCATGCGGAACAGAATACGCAGAAACTGCAGATAGGCACCTGTCTTCCCCACCTAGCACACACACACACACACACGCATACAGTCAGACATCGGTCAGGCAGTGTTACGGTACTGCTGAGGTTCCCAAGTCACGGAAAACTGAGAGTATTTCAGGAATATTAGCAGTGCATTCCTCCATTTTAGATTTGGTTTTGATTAAATATTTATTTAAACCGAGACTTCCATCCAGCCACTTTAGCTCCTCGAGACCCAGAAAATCCTCCATGTTTGTCCTGCCACCGACAGAGTCGAGTCCCTCACCTGCGGGGGTCCGCTGAGCAGCAGGCGTCTGGGGTGAGGCACCTGCGGCCCTTCGTAGTCGGCGTGGTGCTGCCTGGCCGTGGTCCACTGGCGGTAGAAGAGGCTCTGCTCTGCCCCCTGGTGGCTGGGCAGGAGCTGCGGCCTCAGCGGGCTGCTCCAGGCCACGTCGGCGTGCGGCAGCAGGGAGTAGGAGCTCAGCTGGCTGCCCAGCTCCCCGGCCAGGAGGCCGTACGCCGCCCTGGAAAGGATGACCGTCCGAGGGGACACGCGGAGGGGCTTGCCGGCCCGGCCGCACTGCGTGGACTGGCTGGGGCGCTGGGTGGAGGACGAGGAGGGGGACGAGGACGAGGAGGTGCTGGAGCAGAGGGAAGGGGGAGCGTTGGCGGCGGCGGCGGCGGGCAGCTGGCTCGCCAGGGAGTCACACTCCTGTTTGACGCGGTGCGGGGAGGTGCCCCCGTCCCGGGTGCCCGGGTCGCTGACCTCCGGCAGGCACGAGGAGGAGGTGGGCGGCTTCTGGGCGGAGTCGAGGACATCGGAGGAACTGACGCCGTTCTCGGCCAGCGAGCCTAAACGGGGAATCAGGAAGATACGTTTTGCTAAGAAGAGGAGAAGACTATGATTTAATTTATTTAAATTTTTTTGTTCTGTTAACCCCGTCAGGTGAAGAGTGTCACAAAGGGACAAGGGGCCCACCGGAGGCTCGGGTAGCAGCGCTGCCGTTGCTCTGCGGCCTCTCCAGCTCCATAGGCAGCTCGTCCCCAGCGTAGGGGCCGGTGGCCAGCTTGTTTGCGCGGCGGGACGCCATGGCCCTCCTGGGCTCCTGCAGGACCCCCAGTGAGACGTAGGAACAGGCCAGGCCCACCTCCTGTTCCAGCGCCGTGCGCGTCAGGTAGCTGGAGTCAATCAGCCGCAGGTCACAGTACTTCAGAGACCTAGCAGGTGGAACATGGATCGACGTGTCTTAACAACGCATTGTTTACAATGACAAAAATCCTAATTAACATAACTTGTTGATATTAGCTACCACTATTTTTCTTCAATTTGAGAAAATCATGAAGTGGTTGTGGATGTGTTATACAGTATAGTATTATGTATATTTTAACTATGAATTATGTGAAGTGCAGTGGACTGGACTGGAAAGAAGCCGTAATAAAATGTGATCAGAGAAATGAAAGGAGGTCAAGTTCACCTGGGGAATGTTTCTCCCAGGGGGTCCTTTCCCGTGAGGATGACGATGCAGGGAAGGCCCTCCAGATCCTCGTAGGTGTGTGGTGCCCACTCCTCGCTCGCACCCCCTCGCCACACCTGTCACGGAGCACCACACACACACACACACACACACACACACACACACACAGCGCCCCAATGACTTTCCAAACGTAACGTTGCCGCTCACATAACCACCAAACGAGACTAAACACGTCTCCGCCACGCTAGGAAACCCTAGCCATGTCTCCGTGGACTGTGTGTCTCTGGTCCACTCACACGGAGGCGGTTGACAAAGTGTCGGGACAGGCTGAGGCCGGCGGCGGGGCTCCCCAGCAGCACGGCGAAGCAGAACTGGAGGCCCAGCTTATCCCGCACGTCCTCCAGGCGTTCCCGCGCCAGCATGGCCAGCTGCAGGGAGGGCACCCGAACCAGCAGCATGTGGCCGCGGCCCTGCGAGCCCTCCCGGCCCGGGGCGCTGATCAGGTCCTCCACCATGGCCAGGGTCTCGGGGGTGATGTGGTCCCGGAGCGAGGGCGACGAGGTCAGGGCCATCATGGCCTCCGTGTACTGCTGGATCAGCAGGTAGCTGCGGATCACCATGCTGTGCAGGTGGGGGTGTCTGGAAGAAGTGACGGGGAGGTTCACTATGTGTCAACAGGGAAATGTATACATTCATATATACTACGCTGGACATTTAGCGGAGTTATTTAGGCTTGACGCAAAAAAAAAGAGTGTCTGCCGATGAACACTTTGGAAAACAGCAATTACTTAGATGTGGTGAATCTAAGGGTATTTTGACCCCGCTGTCGAGCTGAAAATGTGTCAATCTGCTAACTCATCTAGCAGAGCTGATGGAACTGTTTTGAGAGGGACTGGAAATTTGAGCAAGTTCAGTTCAGGTCCAGATTAAAAATTACCCTCGGTCCAAACATCTCCCACTGACCTCTCCAGCAGAGTGTTGACCATCTTCTCAAAGGCATCGTCACAGCGCAGGATAGGGCTGGCCACTCCCCATTGCAGGGAGCTGCTGTAGTCCCGCTGGCCGAAGTAGAGCAGATCCTTGGGAGACAGCTCCCCCTGAAGGCACACGGGGAAACATCAAGCAACACTCTGACAGAACAGGTGTTCCTTATGGTCCATCATACAACGTGGTTAGAGGTCAGAAAGTGCTACAGTAAGTATCAAACTATATTAAATATCAAAACTATACAAGACTAAATTTTTCGTGAACTGGAGTTTGCTAAACGTCAAAGGGCAAAAACTAAAACGGTATGTATAATGTAATTACACATCCGTACCACTAGGTGGGGCCAGTGAATCACACACCAACACGTCCAGCCCTGTCAAAAGCCCCAAACCTTCCCTCTCCTAGCCAGACCCAGGCCACTCACCAGGCTCTCGCTGGAGGGCCAGTGCACCTCGTTGTGGACGCTGATGCGGGACTGGCGGGTCTGCTGGGTGTAGGGGAAGCAGCTGACCTGGAGCACCAGCAAGTTGACCGCCTCCAGCACCTCCTGGCAGTTGACCACGCGGTCGGCCAGACCCTGGAGCTCGCCGTGGCACACGGAGCCCGACAGGGCGCTACACCGTCCGGGGAAAACCAGACGCAGAGGGTGGGTCACTCGTGTTTAACACAATGACTTCCTCCACATCACCATAATCAGTTCCTGTTTATAGTTTAGGCAGTGTGTTTTTTTTTCCTGAAATTCCAGTCTAGACAGTCCTGGGATGTTATACAGGGATCGTTTCAGAGGCTTTGTTATCTCGGAAAGGACAAGGTCAGACGGGAAGCCAAAACAAGTGTATTTTTAGCCGGCGCCGTGACTCCCCCGGGGCTCCGAGCGCGCCTCACCTGGTCAGGTCCACGTGGGAGTTGTCGTGGATGAGGACAAACAGCGTGTAGGGGTTCTGCTTGACCTTCCTCATGAAAGCCTCCATCTTAGCGTGGACGTCCCCGTCCAGGCGCACCACGTACTTGTCCGACCGCTGGTGGGCCGACGCGACGTCCTCAATCCCCAGGTCAACCAGGACACCTGTTGGGTCAGGGACATTCATATCGAAGTTGAACCAGTCTCACGTGCGCATTAGTCGAACGTGGTCCTCTTAAACCTCAGTTCTCTCTCCGCAACGTTGAATGCGTTACATAAAGGGTCATTTATTTCAAATGGTTCTTTTGTGATACCCTATTTTCCTACTTTGTCACTCATGCATTGTTATGTGACTTTGTAGCAAACCATAACTAAGGGCACCCCCATGTCCTTCCTGACCTTCTGTTTCTCGATTGGCCGTTTACCTGATTGACGGATGCGCTGCGCAGTCTGGTGCACCAGCACTTGGGAAGGCGGGACCAGGACCAGGAAGTCCACCTTGCAGAAGCGTCCCAGGTCAAGGCTCTGGGTGCCAGAGTCGGCGATGGAGCAGACCTGGGAGAGCAGGCTCCTGGCCACGGCCAGTTGGGGAGGGTAGATCTGGAACGCCTCACTCAGCAACTCTGTCAGGAAACAGCAGTGACACACGGGCATCCACACACCCGTCAATATGTTGACCAGCACGGCGGTCCTCTGACAAGTCTGTAAACCTGTATACCTGCTCACTACTTGTAAACATAAAGTACAATAAGAAAAGTACAAAGCAGGGCCGCATTCGGAAGTAATATGCTAACAAGTTGATTATAAGTGCCGGATCAATTAATGACATAATTAACCATTCACACTTTAACTAGTTTCCTGATAAAATCGTTTTTAGACTTTTTTAAGGCATCATGCAATGTTTTGTATTTTACAGTGTTTGAGACTGAGGAAAAACACAGCGGTGGTCAAAGTAAGGGGGTCTGCACAAACAGCAATGGAGGGCTTCAATAGGAGAACAAAAACCAACAGATTTAAAGAAGAATGGAGGCATAATCTGTTAGAATCTGTTTAGAGAAATAGGGCACCGCCCGCTCTCTTCACTCTGTTCCCCCAGTCCAACAGAGATGGGGCTGTTGTTTAATACACAATTTAGATGAGGGACTCTCTGCTAAACCAATCAAATGAACAATTTCTTTAGATGGAGGAGGGAAGGGAAACCACAACAACATTTACTGTTAACCCTTTCGTGGGGTCACTAGAGTGGACAAAGTGACGAAAGCTGTGCACTAGATTATTGGTAGGGACAATTCAGTGGTCCCTCGGCATTGGTAGGGACATGTCCTTACCGTTCCGCCCTAAGTCTACGCCTGTGTTTGAGACAGACTAGGCTTTGGCACCCAGCTGGGGAGCTCACCTGACTCTGAGGGGGGCACCATGCTGGCTGCTTCCTGGGAGTGGATGTGGTCGGTCACGTCGCCCTGGAAAGGCTGGATCACCTGGCCCTTGCGTCGCCGCTGGTATCGCACCAGCTGCTTGTCCAGATTGTCCCCTGGGAACCGAATAGGAGGCCACCCGGAGTCAGGGACAACACCAAGTCATGGGAACCCAACCCCACACACACCCACACACACATGCACAACAGAGGAAAACCAAACATTTCTTATTACCTCTCTCTCACACCAACACACACACATACTCGCAACACAAACACACGCGATCTAATATTTGCTTTTCAAAGAGTGCAGTGTACTAGTGTAGTAATAGCTAAATCATTTTTTCTTCTTTAAATCGTCATTCTAAATTGCCTATTTTACAAGATGTATGTCCACGCGTGCGTGACTGAACATCCATACCATTCTTTTCTTTTACCAGAAACCCCACACACACGTAGACTTATAAATGACATGTTGGTGGTGTTTGCAGTGTTTCCCTTTGAGGTGGAGTCGGGGAGTGGATCTTGCGCTCACCTAGCGAGGTGGTCTTGAAGTGAGACGACAGGATGCTGACTTTCCCCGTGATGAGCTCGTAGCTGATCTCCTTCAGGAACTCATTGGTGGTGAGCATGCCCTCGGCTAGTGCGCGCGCCTGGTATTTGCCTACGCGGGTTACAATTCAGAAAATCAGTATACAAACATAACGTACCTGCAAATTGAAAGAGTGGATTACAGCGTGTTTGCTAGTCTGCACGTATACCACATTGAACAGTTCAAGCCAGGGTGTAGGTTACGTGGGGGCCAGTGGGAGCTGAGCTCCCATAAGGAGGGGTCTGAGCTCCCATGAAAGCAGTAAAGTCATACATCTGTGGGGGTCGTCAATACAGTGCACCGGTTAAGCTATAATTTATTTATCTCCACCACTAACGTCAGAGACCCCCACAAAGCTCAGATTATAACTCGAACCCTGGTTCAAGCAGACATTTACATGTTAAACGCTTGGTCCTTTGGCGACGGCCAGTCTTTGGAGAAGCCTCGGCGCCACACTCACCCAACACCAGCACGCAGAACTCGTTGCCACTGATCTTGGAGGCGCAGATGATGACCACGTAGGTGGGCCTGCACGGCTGGTGGGACAGGCCCTCGCAGAGGGAGCGCAGCGACTCGGAGACGCCCTCGCCCAGGGAGTTTTGGGTGACGAGGACCTGGACGCTGCCCCCCGAGACGCTGGCCTCCAGGCGGGCCAGCCAGGGCAGCTGGGCTGGGGAGATGGAGGGACCCCCAGGGCAGCACAGCATGGCCTTCAGCACAATCTGCTCAAACTCCTCACGCAAGGGGATCTGCTCTGAGCCTGGGTAGGGAAGGAGCGGTTAGGTCGAGAATTGCCATTTTGATCAGCGAAACACTTTTGCTTTTGACATTGGAAGACCGTGTTTCTTTTCCCTTTTCTATTTGCTATGTCAGTTTAGAACAACAATGTTAGACATCGAGCAAAAATGAACTAGTATTGGATGTGCCAAGGTTAGGCAAAGTTTGTTTTGCAAGGTGATACTCTCTTGTTTGCAGAAAGTGGCGAAATAACATTTATTCAAGGTCAGGCCAGCACTTTGAGACATTAGGAGAGGTTATTGGGTTTGGGTATATCTCATCAACTACCAAACTTTAACCTTCGCAAGAGAGGAGTAAATACAGGACACACAGTGATTAATCATTAGCCTGGGTTAACTATATAAAGAGAAGACAATCGATGTTTCATTGAACTTGGCATCTTTTCAACAAGGCAGCCTTAACATGGATAGCATCCTGGATCCTATCTACTGAATTTAATTTAGACCAAGAGTGGACCGTCATTTCATATTTATATACTGTTGTTGATTAGCTATTAAATACAGTATATAATTTCTTATTCTATGTTATACGATAAAAAAGGGTCAGCTATCCGCATATCAGATATGCAAAATATGTGACTGTACCACGGTACGAGTGGTCATTCCCAGAGTAATGTCTTTTTAATTGATAAATTGATTCATTTTAATTTTCTAAACTTTGTCTGAAAGGGGTTCTCTTTGGGCATGTGTGTGCCTACCTAATCGTGCCAGGTACTGCAGGGTGAGCAGGATCATGGTCTCCACGCTGAGCAGCTGGCTGCTGTTGAGGCCCAGGCTGGCCAGGCTCTTCTCCGTCAGCAGGCTGCTCTTGTAGCAGCTCACCAGCAGGGGGCTCACCACGATGTCCCCGACGTTACCGTAAAAGTACGGCAAAGTGCCGTGACCTGAAAGGAAGAGGCCCTTCAGTCAGTAACATAGACGAACCCGCCTTACATTATAGTGGGGGCACTCAGATGACAGGATCAGCGCTTCTTTCTTTTTTGCCAAAAGTCTATTTATCGATATATAACAAACGCAGGGGATGTGAGTGTTGTGAAGCGATGGTGGGGAGGGGAGGGTAGCTGTTTGGTTTTCCACCTATGAGAATGACGGGGCGGACTGCCGCCGTGTTGAGCAGGTTGTCGGGGACGATGACCGTCTCGCCGGCCGCGATGGGATGGGGCTGGATGACCCCTGACACGGGTTGCTGGGGTGAGGCCATGGCCATCAGAGACCCTGACGGACACACACACACACACACACACACACACACACACACACACACACACATCCTTTAAAACATCACAGAGATGGAGCCACACTGCGTCATGTTCACGTCCACCATAAAGAGGCTGAGGCTGAACTCAGCACAAAATTGTTAGCAACACAAAATGAATTATACAGCACTGTGGCCCTAAATAGATGACCCAGTACCAGGGGGGGCTGCGGATAGCAATCAGGGCAATAATTAGAGTTATACATTCAGAAACAAACTCAACGCCACTCACATCTTCAATGACCTATCTGACCTCATCTGTCTCCATGGAGACGCCGAGATCTCCCCTGACAACAGAGCCGTGTCCTCATCCCAAAAGGAGAGGTTACCGTGCCCATGTGACAGCACAGCTAATGCCGTCTCCATATTCCACATATACACGCACTCGAGCACACACGTACACAAGCGCCTGCACACACACAAACGCAAACACGCACACACACAAACACTCAGGCCCTACATATACACACAGACACGCGCACACACAGTGAAAGTAGCTCATCGTGTCGCTCAAACAGAGCATGTTGTGACTCCCACTAAGACTGGCTTTAATGGTAAGACTTTCTCCAACCCCACCCGGGGAGCTGACCTGGGGAACAGGCGATGGGTCGGATCGCGGGCACGGCAACGGCAGTGGGAGGGGGCGGAACCAGAGAGCTGGACTGCCAACCACGGTGGCGCTTCTTAGGCGGACCGGTCGTCATGGCAGCGGAGACTGGGACAGGAAAAAAACAAAACAAAACAAAACAAAACCAAAAAAGACAGATGAATATTATAAAACAAACCATGAAAAAGTAAAAAAATAAAGCATGTATTTCTGTGACTATATTTCATGATCTGTTCTTTTTTTTTTTTTTCAAAGCACATGACCAATTCTCCTCGTTCCCTCTCTTTAGGGAACATTTCGGCCCGGGGAGCGGTATGACTCACCAGGACTGTCTCCCAGGTCGGAGGGGGGACGGTAGCTCTGTGCCTGGGGACCCAGGGACACCTGAGAGGGGCTCAGCAAAGGAGGCCGTCCATCCACGCCCAGGCCGTTGGTAGGCACGTTCACCCGCAGAGCTGTGGGCACTGGAGACACACAGAGCTCAGTGGGATGAGAGGTCAGTGTGGGATCAAGAATACCTGCTTTGTCACATCAGCATGACTACACGGCCTGTCTTCAGTGTGTTTTATTTAGCCTTCTGAGATGTGGTAAGTGTGGCAGGTTGTTTTGTTTACATCGGAAGGGGATATGACTAACCGGTGCGGAATTAAAAGCTGTTGAGCCTCTATTTACGTCTTAAAAAAAAAGGAGGTTCCTCTTCTAACGCACTAGGAGTGTAGCCTAAGCAGCCGCTGACGTAGTAAACAAACGCCACAGATACGAGAGGTGTGTCCAAACAACGGAACAGACGACTAATCTTCCCCGACGGTCCGACTGGAGACACACGTATGAATAAGTCAGACTCCGGTGGCGAATCATTGATTTCCTATACGTGAGGGCCTTCCGCCAATGACCTGATGGGCTACTTCCCAATCTCTTATTCAGAGTGTAGCCATTACTGCACACCTATTGATTGGGGGAGTGTAGCCCTGGTTTGTCAACCTCACAACCTTGTGCAGTGGGTAATGGATGGCAGGGCCCAGAGAAAGTAATTAGAGGATTCCTTCCTCCTCCACTATTGACATTTGTGTGTGTGTGTGTGTGTGCGTGTATGTGTGTGTGTGTGTGTGTGTGTGTGTGTGTGTGTGTGTGCACCTGTGTGTGCGCCTGTGTGTGTGTGTGTGTGCGTGCGTGCGTGTGTGCGTGCGTGCGTGCGTGTGTGCATGTGCGCACCTGTGTGTGTGTGTGTGTGTGTGTGTGTGTGTGCGCCTGTGTGTGTGTGTGTATGTGGGGGCGTCCAGGCAAGCGGTAGGGAAAGATGGTCTCGCCTCCACTCTGGCCGTTCCATCTGCCTCATACTCGGCGACGATGAAAACAAAGCGGTCTCCAGGCAACCCCCCCATGAGGATCTGCGGCGAGGGCACGTAGCTGTCGCCGAGGTGATGGTGGACGCCTCTCATGTTCTCAAGCCTCGATAAAGCATTCGCTCCTAAGACGCACTACAGCGAATGCACAAATTGAACCCAGTGTCGAGCACCAAGAAATATCAAGACGTGCGACCCCCATGGCACGACCCTTTGAGTTGTTGTGTTTTCTTCTGGCTTTCTTTGCCTTTTATTGTTAGGACACGGAATCCCTGACACTTCCAGGAAAAAATAACACACGGATGCTGATAATACAAACATATCTAATATTCTAATCTGCATACATTTGACTATGAATGAAGGTGAACAATGGGACGATCAGCCAACTGTAAAATGTATTATTATTATTATTACTATTATTATTATTATTATTATTATTATTATTATTATTAAT
>JAVQIZ010145370.1:0-12945 GCA_036023535.2 Galaxias brevipinnis | reverse complement strand
TGTGTGTGTGTGTGTGTGTGTGTGTGTGTGTTTGTGTGTGCATACATTTTGGTGAGAAAATCTGAGAGAAACTCTTACTGTCAAAAAAAAAAAGGCTGTGTCAGCCAGCCTGGCCCCTTGTCAGCAGCCAGCTCTATCCATTAGTTCTGTCTGTCTGTCTGTCTCTGTCTGTCTGTCTGTCTGTATGAGAGAGAGAGAGAGAGCGAGAGAGAGAGAGAGCGAGATATGTCGGCAGGGTGCAGTTAGATGTGGCCCCGTCTGCCAGCTTCACCCCCACAGGGGGCTTGGCCAGACCTACGTCTGTCTATCTGTCTGCACGTCCGCCGGCCAGCCAGCGGTTCCTAACTCGCGCCGTGTTGTTGTCACTGCTCCACAACTCCTGCCCCATCGTCTCCATGAAAGAATGTGGTCCTGCACTTTGACCTCCAGCATCTGTGTTGCCATGTCCACCCCTCCTTCCCCTCCCGCAGGCTGTCTCATCGAGCAGCAGCACACTGTGGCTTCTGTTAATGAACTCACCGTCCCCCTGCTCTCTGTCTCCCCCTGCAGGCTGGAGTGGGTGGAGATCATCGAGCCGCGCACGCGCGAGCGCATGTACGCCAACCTGCTGACGGGCGAGTGCGTGTGGGACCCGCCGCAGGGCGTGCGCATCAAGCGCACGGGCGACAACCAGTGGTGGGAGCTGTTTGACCCCAACACGTCACGCTTCTACTACTACAACGCCTCCACGCAGCGCACCGTGTGGCACCGGCCCCAGGGCTGCGACATCATCCCGCTGGCCAAGCTGCAGACCCTCAAGCAGCACACCGACGTGCCCCGCCCCGGGGGAGGGGGAGGGAGGGCGTCGGCCGACAACAGCCCCGGCCGCAACAGCGGGGTGAGCCGGGAGGGCAGCACCTCGTCCTCGCTGGACCAGGAGCTGACGGACAAGCAGGCCAACAGGGAGGAGACAGACAGGTAACCCCCCCCCCCGCCCCACCACCGGAGACACGGGGCCCTGCCACACTGCCTACCGACGTCCACTAGCTCACGACACACTCCCCCGTCTTTTAAAAAGAAGAGACTATGCACTAATACTATGTAAAACCCAGGCTTAGCTTTGACTTTGGTTTTATCGGAAACCGTTTGAGGTCAAACTGAATACGCACGGCACACCGTGTACCAAAGTAGGCTAATACTGATAGCAACTCATATGCAGTCTAGGAAAACTAGCTATAGCCAAACTGAGAGAGACATGCACTTGGAGCTGTTTTGATTCCCCATAGAGCAGGCAGAGCAGACTGGGGCCTGTCGGAGAGACTCTCTGTCCTGGATGTGTGTTCTTCTGTCTCCCCTGCCTGTTTCCCCGGCTCCTCTTCAGTGCGGCTCTATTGATCAAAACTCTATTCTCCTCCTCCTCCCTCGGATCACCTCCCCCTTTCTCTGCCTCTCACCTCCAGACTTTTTCCTCTCCTTCACTGCTTCATGTTTTCTCTCTCCCTCTCTCCATCTCGCTCTCTCCCTCTCCCTGCCGCCCTCTGTCTCTTAACGAGTCTGTCTTTTGGTCATTAGCCGTAATCTGCTGCAGTCCGCCGTGATTGGTGGATTCGCCGGGCCGGGGTCGCCGTGTCCTGTAAATGTGTTCTCTGCTTCTGTCCCTGCCAACGCTGACAAGAGAACACACACACACATGCACACACACACATGCACACACACACACACACACACACACACCACCGTCTCTAAACGGTATTAGCATAATGCCTCTATTTCACAGACAAAACTCTCACCCATTAGGGATGTGAATTATTCAGTTTGAGTATACCGCCGCGTCTCTCCTTAAAATACATGATTTAAACTGCCTTAACAAGGCGCGGCATTCATATTCTCTATCTTCTTTGACCTCTGTTAAACACACAGGCACACGGCCCAGCTCCGTTATCTAGTGTGGTGT
This sequence comes from Galaxias brevipinnis, assembly GCA_036023535.2. Taxonomy (NCBI): domain Eukaryota; kingdom Metazoa; phylum Chordata; class Actinopteri; order Galaxiiformes; family Galaxiidae; genus Galaxias; species Galaxias brevipinnis. The sequence goes on along the minus strand of JAVQIZ010145370.1, from coordinate 11,012 downwards.
TTGGCGTCGCTTAGCCGGCAGCCGTCTGTTTCACTAGATAACCCCTCTCTCTAACCCACTCCCCAGAGACGTTGACAGGCCTCCTGGTCACTAAGGAGGAGGGGGAACCGCAGCAGGCTCCCTCACGGCCACCCCGGCCATCTCCCAGATGGATGGCCGTCATTGACCTCTGCATGGTTGTGCTACACCACCAGGAGGCCAAGGCTTCTATTAGGCCGAGGAGCAGAGGGAGGAAGGGAGGGAAGGAGGGAGGGAGGGAGGGAGAGTGGGGAGAGGAGTCTGAAGAAATAAAGACGGACTGACCTTGGGTCTGGATATCCACTGGAGTCCAGCGTGCTCCACTGCTCTGCGGGCAGCTCGTCATCCTCCCAGTGAATTATAGAGAGGACTTTCCCAAAGTGCTGCAAATCATAGAGATCAATAGTTTGAGGTTAAACTCGAGCTGAAAGGCAATGCCCTCTTTAAAGTCCTGCGTAGCCGTGAAGAATTGCAAATCTTCTCCATACTGTGCTCCATAATGCATGCGTGTGGTGTCAGATCTCACAGCCACCTGGAGCTGATAGGCGATGCAGAGGAATGACAGACGGCAGCTGGCAAACCAACCTGCCCGCTCCACAACCACCCCTTTATAAACCAGTTTGTTCCCCACTGCATGGAATACATATTCATACTGTGTACATACAGTAAATGCCAGCACAGTAGGGCTTCAGGACTGAGGAAAGCCTCGTTGCCACTCATCTCTACTGGCAGGGATATCCCGGAACACACACACACTGTACACGCTGGAAGTGTGTAATTAGTGTCCCAATGAAAGGCACCGCCTCGCTCCCCGTCTCCCACCGCGGCTTGAGCGAATAGCGAAGCGGAGACGGGGAGACGGAGACGAAGAGATGCCTCGGCAGAAAGAGGAGACGGAGAAGGGGAGATTTAGAGGGTTTGTGGAGAGGGAGAGGGAGTCAGTCAGAGTGAGAGACGATAGGGAGAGAATGTGTAAATTGATTTGAAGGTCGAAGTGCCATGAATAATTTATGTACAGGGAGAGGAGGAACAATGTTCACTTTGTAGTGGGTTTTCTGAAAGAGAGAGAGAGAGCGAGCTATAAAGACGGGCCGTGAGTGAAAATGGCAGTGGCCAGGAGAGACGAGAAACGGAGGGACGGACGGAGGGATGGAGGAAGGCAGGAATGACAAGAAGGAGAGAGAGAGTGGGTTTTTCAGCCCACTTGCTTTAGAGCAGAGGGTCGTCCACGCCAAGAGAGCCGCTCTCTGTAATGTTTAATCCCACTCTCCTCTCTTTTCTTTGAAACACACACACACACACACACACACACACACAGCCACGGCCCTCGCCGGTATTCAGCAGCATCGGCCTTGGGGATCAAAGCCTGGAACCATTTTGAAGACAAGGCTGGCCAAGGCTGGAATTGATTTCACACCTCGCTCTCTCTCCATCTTTGTTTCTCTCGCCAGAGCTCCACGTCTCCCTCCCTCGTCTGATTCACCATCAACTTCCTCCCACACTGGATGCCCTCCTCTGTTGGTTGTTTACTGAGAAACGCTGCAGTTTGAAGGGAAAAAAAGTCTCCAAAGGCTGGTGAACAGCCAGAGAAATGTCCTGGTAAAGCTGGGTTCACCGGGGGCGGTTAATCAGATGAGTTTCTGTTGTTGTCTGTGAGTTGAAGTAGCCTCTGCCCTGTCACAGTCTGACGGCACACTGTGGTCTCTGAGCCTGGCTCTTACTGATTCTACCAGCGGCTCTTAAGTCACTGGACAGGATGGGAGCCGAACGCAACAGCTCATGACCTCCTGTGTCCTGTCACAATCTCCCCTTGGCCTCTGCTACCGGATACGATCGGAGAGGAAACTCGACGTGCACCTTTTTATCATCGAGGTCCTCTGTGTGGTGCAGAATAGTTAAGTCACCTCTCTCTCTCTCTCTCCCTCCTTCTTTCCTCTCTCTCGCTCTCTCTCTTTCTCTCTCTCTCATCCAGGACGTCTCCATTCCGCTGGAACACGGGGACTAAGGAGCGCATGCTGATCAAGGTGACGGACCGAGAGCCCAGCTTCCTGTCCCACCAGGGTAACGGCTACTCCCCCTGCGACCCCCCCAACGCCGTTGTCCCATCCGGTGGCGGCGGCACGGCCTCCCGAACACGGCGCTCCTCCGGCGGCAACCCCCCCTCGGAGCCCGACGGCTCCCCCGTCCTCTACGCCGACCGCCGCCAGTCGCCCTTCCTCAAGCGGGCCGAGCTGGGCGGCACCGGCACCCACCGCCGCTCCTCGGCCGACTCGCAGCCGCCCTCGCCCCGCTACGCCTACGAGCCCCCGCTGTACGAGGAGCCCCCCTCGGAGTACCAGCCGCCGCCCATCTACGAGGAGCCCCCCACCGACCTGCACCTGGCCGACCCCTCCTCGCCGTACGGCAAGTCGCCGGCCCGCAAGCCCTCCACGCCGCTTTACCACTCCTCGCCCAAGCAGAGCCACTCGCCCTACGGCCAGCTGGTGCTGACCCGGCAGAAGTGCCCCGAGAAGACCCAGAGCCTGGAGTACAGCCCGGCGGGCAAGGAGTACGTCAAGCAGCTGGTCTACGTGGAGCAGTCCTCCTCCAGCCCCCGCTTCAAGACGGCCGACCGCCTGCTACGCTACGGCACCTCCACGGGGGGCTACGGCGGCTCCTACGGCGGCTCCTACACGCTGCAGCACAGCCAGTCCCTGATCCGCGACCCCCGGCTGCTGCTGGACTACAGCGGTGAGGGCGGGGAGGGTGGCCAGCGGCTGCTCTACGAGGACTCCATGTCCTGGAGCTCCAGCCAGCACCACTCGCTGTCCTCCGGGGGTGGGGGAGGGGGCGGCTTCTCGCCGGGCGGAAATCGCAAGCGCAAGAGCCGCAAGCCCTCCCTGCCACAGGAGCTGGGGCGCTGCGGGGGCCAGGAGGGGGAGCGGGAGCCGGTGGGGGGCACGCTGTCGGAGGCCGTGCTGAACCAGGCCCGGCTGGCCTGGGAGGCCCAGCAGGTGATGAAGCAGCGCAGCAGCTGGGACTCGGGCCAGGGCGGCCGAGGCAGCGGGTCGGCCCAGGGCGGGGGCTCCAAGGACGGCTACGAGAGCGACGGCGCGCTGCCCCTGCCCCTGCCGGGCCCCGTGGTGCGGGCGTTCAGCGAGGACGAGGCGCTGGCGCAGAGCGACGGCCACCACTGGAAGCGCAGCACCTTCGACCGGCTAGGCTTCCCCCAGGCTCTGCTGGAGAAGAGCCTGTCCATGCAGACCAGTCTGGCCTCGCCCGAGCCCTATCTCCACCCCTCACAGGTAGGAAGACGCACGCGCGCGCCACACACACACACACACACACACACACACACACACACACACACACACACACAATATTTGGGTACACATCCACCATGCTTTCTCAGAGTCCGTAACTGTTCCCCACACAGCCCGTGGCTCATCCTCTCTGTCCCACCACAGGCACGCCCTGCTGTACGGCCATGAATGTTTCATGCTGCACAGATAATTATTTTAGGAGCTCTCGCCGAGATGGTCTGAGATTGGCTTACGTAAGATCTGTACCCTTCCTTCAGGGCTGCAGACACTACACAGAGCTACAGGCAAATCCAACACACACACACACACACACACACACACACACACACAGCAGTGACATGTCAAAAAGAAGTGGCGCCCAAATATGATTGCACCCCCAACACCATTGGGCTAGAGTACTGTCAATCTGACAATCTCAACGGCATTGGATGGATCAGAGCGCTGTCAATCGCTGCATGATTTGCGATGCGGAATCACAGTACCACGTATATTATGCAATATTAGGTCTAAGGGAGCTGCACAAAAGCCTGAAAATCGTGCCCAATGTTTTCTAAGTCAATTTTCAACGCTGTATTTATTTCAGATAGGATTTTCTGATTTCCCGTGGTCCCCCTTCGATTGGTTCTTGGTCCTCCCTATGCCACCTCATTCAAAAAACCCTGGAGTCGCCCCTGACACTCACAATTAGGAATGGAGACATATGACCCCCCCCCCCTCTGTTGTCCCAGCTTGTGCTGTTGAAAGGTGTGAGACAGGCACACAGAGAGCCTCTCTACGTGCAGAGAGACAGACGGACGAGTCTGCCAAACGGGGATGAGATACTGGCTAGGAATTAGCTGCCAATTTTCTCCGCTTCACACACACCCTGTAACCCTTCTTTATCTTCTCCACCTCCTCTCCCTCCTTCACTCACACTGTGCCCACTCTTTATGATGTTCGTATGCAGACGCACGTAGAAAAACCACACTCACTCACACGCACACACACTCTCGCTCTCTTTTCTTCTTCTGGCAGCGGCTTATTTAGAGGGAGGGCCCGCTCATTTGAACCTGCCCCTTGCATAACCAAAGTCTGCCCCCCTCTAGCCTGGGACCGTGGGTGGGGCACAGGGCTGGGCCGTTGGAAGACTAGAAGTGGTGGCAGATAAGAGGCTGGGAAAGTGCTTACCCAGGAGGGAAACCCACCCAATGCGCAGATGAAACGCTCCTCTTCAGAGCAGAGAGAAAGTGAAGTGGGCAGGTGGAAGATAAAAGAGAAAAGGAAAAGAATGGAGGGAAAAGAGTGGCACCACTGTCGGCCTGTCAGAGACCTATCGCCCCCCCAGAGCGTTCCCGGTCACTGCCCAGCCAATTAGCTGGTCCATTCTAATCTCCCCACCTTCCTGGTCCCCATCCAGAGGTGTGGGGGGGGGGTTTACACTGCCGGGTAATTGCTCTGCGCTGGAGGGACTGCGCTGACCTGGGAACAGCTTAAGATAAGATAGACAGATAGACAGGTAGGACAGGCTGAAGGAGGAAGGGTACCAGTTCACTCTCTGACCCCCCCAAGCTGTCCTTCATGGGGATCCAACAGAAGTTCTGAATGGGTCTTTGCTATGTATCAACCCCCACCAACACACACACACACACGCACACGGTCATACACATGCTTTCTCCAGTAATGGAGATAATGGCTACAGCATTTGACTTTTAATGAGCTAATCGCCTTCGTTTCTTTCTCCCATTTTCGCAGTAAACTGTTTTGTCTGCTCGTCTGTCTTTTACTTACTGTCAGTCTCGTTCTGCTTGAATTGTGTTTGTTCAAATGATTGATAACAAATGAATTAGGGACTCCCCTCTCTCTTATTCTCTCAGTCGGAAGATCTTGGCGCGTGCGCTCAATTTGAGGCGAGTCGGAATGCTCGGAATATGATGCCGAGTGCCAGCTGTGGAGTTTTCCCAGAGTTCGTCTTACGGAAGCCTTCCTCCGAGACCGACATCGAGAACTGGGCCTCGAAGCACTTCAACAAACACACACAGGTATGCACTTTGCCCACCCTTACCATCTCTCCTACGCACAAACACGGCAGTGTGAAATATTCCCGGACACCCACACGCACAAACAATAACTTCTGCTCACAATGTCGCATTCACACCATCGTTGCCAACTACTAAGACGGCGTTGTGTTGCTCCGCTCCTCTGTCGGTCCGTCCTTCCAGGGTCTGTTCCGGCGGAAGGTGTCCATAGCCAACATGCTGGCCTGGAGCAGCGAGCCCATCAAGAAGCCCATGATCGTGACGTCGGACCGCAACGTGAAGCGGGAGGCAGTGGAGATCTTCAAGCTGATCCAGACCTACATGGGCGACCGCCGCTCCAAGACCGACCCCCTCACCGTGGCCCTGGAGGTCTGTAGGGCCCGACCCCCCCCTCCATGTCCCCAGGAGCATGTTTTGACCTTCCCAGCGTCCTATCTCTTCTGTTTCCTTTGTCACCCCTCTTTTATTCCTCCTAGCGCTTCCTTTTTGCCTCTTCCGCTTGTGGTGACCTCCTACGCGTTTCTCTTTCTTTGCTGCTTCTTTATCGCTGTGTTTTTATCTGTCTTTCTTCCTCTCTTTCCTATCCCCTCCCCCCAGATCTCGGTGCGGGGCTGGAGCAGCCAGGGGCTGCGGGATGAGCTCTACATCCAGCTGTGCCGCCAGACCACGGAGAACTTTCGCTATGACAGCCTGGAGCGCGGCTGGGAGCTGATGGCCATGTGCCTGGCCTTCTTCCCCCCGACGCCGCGCTTCCACTCCTACCTGGAGGGCTACATCTACCGCCACATGGACCCGCTCAACGACACCAAGGGTGAGGGGGCCGTCCACACACACACACACACCTGGCTCCCTGTCACTCCAGGCCTTTACTGGGTCAGGCAGGAGATGCTGTGGTTTACAAGCTAATGAGCTTGACACAATTGATGTAGCTGGAAGCGTGCTAAAAGACCAAGGGGTTGTAAATTATACTTTTTGTCGAGTCAATGCACTCTGAATGCGTAGTGTGACATACATTACGCCACTGGAAATTTGCCACACACACACTTTTTTTGATCTCTGTTTAAAAAAAAGAATCAACTCTTAGAAGAGCAAAGATGAGAAGCAACAGTAAGCCGCTTATCTGGTTTGGCTTTTGTGGTTTCAACATGTGATTTTGTCTGTGTGTGTTTGTTAGTGTGTGCGCGTGTGTGTGTGCGCGTGTGCGTGTTAGTGTATGTGTGCGTTTGCATTCCTGGTTTGTGGTTCTACCCGCTGAGATGCCAAGCTGTCAGAGGGGCTCCATCAAAGCCTACAGCTGCTGCCCCGGCCCATCTAAATGAAAGGGCTCCCCAGTTCGCCCACATGCTAATTGAAAAGCTTAGCCGCGCAGAGTCGCACTGCGTTTTCGGACCAAGCCGGTGATTACATCCAAAGAACAGCTTGCCCCGTCTTTACCCCCCGGTGTGTGTGAGTGTTTGTGCCCGTGCTTTCCTCCTCCTCTGGCGTCCTCTAGCGAAGCTCTGCCGTTTGGCAATGCGGAGACTGGCCCCGTTGTCCATTCAAAGACCAGGGCCGTACCTGTTCAGCAGGGTTGCAATCCCCCGTGTTATCTGAGCTCTCCCCGTTCTCAACACCCGTTGGCCGGGTCCTCCTCTCTCCCCGTCTGCGCCCACTTCCTCTTCCTGTGTGTTGGGGCCACGTGGGTGACATTTGTTTGGCTGTTGGGGTCATTTCATTGAGAGAATCCTTCTAGTGCCATGTTTGTGTTTGGCCTTGTCTTTGGGCTCCATTTCTATTTTGTGGTTTTTGTTTCTGGTTGCAGTGTGTGTGCGTACGTGCGTGCGTGCGTGCATGTGTGTGCGTGTGTGTGTGTGCAGTAACTGACTGTTGCGGGACTGGCGGTGTGTTTCAGTGGCCCATCACGTTAGCAGACTCCTGGCGTCCCCAGAGCACAGGCGAGCCAGACCGCTGAGTGGCCCTCACCAGGGGAGGGGCCAGCGGCTGTGGGAGGAGCTGGTGCCGGTTGAGGGTATGGGAGAGAAATACCCCTGGCTACTCCCTCTGCTCCTCCTGCAGTACACACACACACACACACACACACACACACACACACACACACACACACACACACACAGAAACACACTCATCTTGTTGCATGCTGCCTCCAAGCACACATATAACCCTTCACGTCGTCACAAACTGGCTTCCCTCTCACACAATGCTGGCTACCCTCCCTGTGCCTGCAGCTGCCAAAAGGTACTTTTGCTACATCCTCGTCCTCCTCTACCTCACTCTGCTCCGTCGCTCTTTGTTACCCTCTCACTGGCTGCAGCAGCTCCGCTCTCTATCGCCCTTCTCGTTCTCTCTTGTTGTACATCATTCTACGGGTCAGTCAGAAGAAGTGAACGCTCCCTCTGTCTCTCTGGGTCTCTCTCTGGGTTTCTCTGGGTCTCTCTCTCCCTCCCTCAGTGACCCATATCACAGCTGTCATCTGTCTGCACCATGTTTCCCTGAAGACAGCCTTATCTCGGAGCGCCCCACTGTTCAGAGGAGCCTGGTAGCTGTGAGATATGTGAATGAGATGTGGCCTGGGCGATGTCCGTGGACACACCTCACGCTCGAGCTGTCTGCTCGGGCGTGTTCTCTTAGATTAAACTTGTGGCGTTTTCCGTTGATTCCAGGGAGAACAGTGACTCAAGGGAAGTGTGTGTATGGGGGGGTGGCGGTGGAGGTTGGTCAGGGGTCGGGTCAGTGACGGGCCCAATATCATGCTCAAGGCCATATTGCTTGTGTCTGTGTGTGTGCAGTGTCTGGTTCAGATTATGACACACTGGTATCGGTTGATATTGAACTGCCACAGAATCCATCTCTAATCGACTGACCATTGGTTGTAGGGCTTCCTTATGGTCCCAGTCCCCATTTTGTTTAGGAAACACTGTGATTTGATCGGCTTTCCATCCCTGGCCTGCTCCTTTGGTCATCCACTATATGTTAACTCCATAATGGCATCATTGACATTGTCAAAACTAACTGTGTTTCTCCTTGGTCACCAGGGGTGGCGATCAGCAGCTACGCCAAATACTGCCAACGTAAACTACAGAAGGCTGCTCTGACTGGGGCCAAGAAGGTATGTGCACTGTCTCTGTATGAGAACTGTCCATAACTCCATTTCCTTTAAGACCCTTATTCTAGTTTTCCGTCTCCATTTCCTGCTGTCGCCTCTGTTCTCCGGTGAGTGAGTGAATGAGCGAGTGAGTGTGTGTATGTGTGTGTTTCGTCCGCTGAAGGTAGCTTAGGTGTTACTGCAAGTCGGGATGGCGAAAGCTTCAGCCGCTAATTGCCTGAGAGCACAGGAACGGCGGCCCGCGTGTTAACCGTCCCCGTGGCGACGACACAGCAGACCTCACTCACCACATAATTAACTATAGCCAGCCTCCCCAATTAAAGAGTCCCGTCTCCCAGTGCTTCAGGGGACGGAACCGGAGAGAGTAGATATGCCGGGGGAAATGACACGCCACAGTACCAGCTATTTACCATCACGCGTGACACACTCCCCCCCCTCTGTCTGACATGCAAGCACACACACACACACACACACATGTGTGCGTTGCGCACGCGTCGAAGCGGCATGTGGACGGCTTGTGAGCAGCGTTTCTCCAGCATGTTTGTTTGGGTGATAAATGGCAGAGGAACTTGTTGCATAAGCTAGTTTCAGTCTACTGCACCCTCATTATTGAGCGTTGGTCGTTTTCTGTTCCTGACAGAAGACTCCCCACCACCAGTGTTTTGGTGTTTCCATTTCATTAGCTTTTTATTGTAATCATTTCCCTGCAGCTGCATATATTAGTGTCCGTGTGTGTGTGTGTGTGTGTGTGTGCTTTAATTGAATGATTGTTTCAGCAAGCCTGCACACCAAATGCAGCAGCTATAATATTAATGTAAATGTCTGGAGCTGGCCTCCCACTGAGACTGCTGCGCCACTGCCATTTCTGAAGGCACTATATGACAACACACACACACACACACACACACACACTCACATATTGATTTCTGAACCTGTCTTCCAATTAAAGTGGGCCTTCAGGCAGATATAAACTCTACGAGTGTTCTTCTGCCAGGATTTTCATAGGGTTGGGTCAAATGACTTCACTGTGCGTGTGTATGTGCGTGCATGCGTGCCCGTGTCTGGGTGTCATGGAAACAGTCTCCAGGGGGACATCCTGGAGTTCATTTATCCTCCCCGTGACCTAAAAAAATCCGGCCTGATAGAGAAGCAGCATCCGTCAATACCCCTCCACTGCTGTGTGTCAGGCCTGCTCACACAACCATGTAATGATATCATCATTGTGGTTTAGTGGCCACTGGTTTGGCCATGCCGCTGCCTCTTGAACCCACTGATCCTACTGTGACCCTTTCTTAATTCTCTCTGTCTCTGTCCTCTTTCCCTTGGACCGCTGTAAGCATGGGGGCATATTCTCAGTACCAGCTATGAGGCAGGGGATGAATGTATGTCAGAGGCCAATAAAGGGGCGAGAGGAGGAAGAAGCTGAGCTGCTATTTGTCATGCTGTCAGAGACCACAGAGGACAGGGCTTTATCTGGCGTCTTCATCCCACATCAGAATGGTAGAAGCCAGTCACCGTGGTGAATCGGTGAACGTCGTGCATGTCTGTCCTGCTGCAGCCACTAGGAGGTGCTCTACCACCTCGGGTGCAAGAGGATAGAGGGGAAGATGAAAGATTAGACCATGATATAGACAAATATAAGAGCAAGCGGAGATATGCAGGCAGTAGCTTTTCAAGGAAAAAGCGATATACATATATAGTACAAAGCGGGGGGGGGGGGTGGGGGTGACAGAGTGTGAATGTGTGTGTCCGTATCAATCCCGTGTGTGGATTTATGCTTGCCCTCATTAGCTACCAAAAATTATTGTGTGCGCAATAATGATTGGTTGGTCTTGACTCGTGTGTCCCCTCTCCCGTGGCGGTGCCAGCCTGTTTTGGTGGGCACTGGAGGTTGGTGCAGCGTCTGTGTCAGCAGCTCCACGGGATGCTAATAGAGACAGTTGGTCATTTTGTCGGCACAGACAGACCAACCGACACCGCCCCCTCCCCTCCCCCGACGTCCACCCTCTGCCCGAGGCCTGGTATGTGACTGGGCTTCGCCCGGTGACCTTTAGGGAGAGATGAACGGCGCCCTTTGGAAAGCCAGAGAACGTAGATCTGTCCCTCCTCCCCTTTCCTCCCCTGCTCTGTCCTCCTGTTCTCTCCTGCTTTATCTGTGTCCTTTTCATACCCCTCATTCCGCTGTCTGCGTGCGTGTTTGTGCCTGCAGGGCTTGCAGAAGCCCTCGCTAGAGGAGATCGTGCACGCCCGGAACGCCATCTTCCACCCCTCCATGTTTGGCTCCACCCTGGAGGAAGTGATGACGCTGCAGAAGGAGCGCTACCCGGACAGCCAGCTGCCCTGGGTGCAGACACGCCTCTCCGAGGAGGTGCTTGGTCTCAACGGGGACCAGACCGAAGGCATCTTCAGGTGAGACACGGAGAGAGAAGCTGGAGGGGATCAAAGAGGGAGTGGAGGGAGGTTGATTAAGAGAGACGGGGAGATCCGGAAGTAGGATGTGAGTGAGTGTCCTTCTGCCCTTTACCTTGGGGGGGGGGGGGGGGGGGGGGGGGGGGGGGGGGGGGGGGGGGGGGG